>OOFC01029396.1:0-22028 GCA_900323345.1 Pseudochromis fuscus | reverse complement strand
GCTGCTCCGCCCACTGCGCCTGCCCATAGCCCCGCCCATTCCGCTGTAAGCGCCACTGCGTCCGCTCCGTGTCTCATATATTTCTTCATCGTAGCTGTCCTCCTCCTCGTCATGCTCTGACATAGTTTCCCTCTCCCCTAAGCGGCCCATGGGCACATGCACCTTCCTCTTCCGTCTTATTGTCTGACAAAAGAGAAATGAGATCGGGCAGAGAGACAGTCACTTAAGACAATTCAATCACTCCTCTAATTTCTCAGACTAGTCAATTGTTAAACATGTGAGAAATGTCACAATACCACACACTGATATGCACATCCCTGCTTCAAAAACTGTAGCTTCTGACTTTTCTGATTGTCAATTTACCACAAAATAAACTCTCAAGAGGAAATAACAATAAGATGTTGACACTCACAATTTTGGCAATTTTCCCACTTTTACGAAGCTGCTGGACAGCGTAAGCATGCTCCACATTGTCCATGGAGACAGCATTGACCATAACAACTCTGTCATTTTCCCTAGAGAGGAGAGACACCAAAAACAGACACACTGGAGTCTTTCTGGAGCCAGCAGTGGTAATTTAATACCAAAAACTAGCAATATGACCAAGCTGCCAGTAATGCAACAGAATCTTACTGCAGTAGGCCCTCTGCTGGGCCTCCCTTCAGCACATCCGAGATGACAATGGAGGTCTCGCCACTCTGAAAATGAGGGTTATCCCGACCTCCAGATATGGCTATCCCAAAGCCAAACCCTGGTGCCTACAGACAGAGAAACCCAGATTAGGATGTTGATCTAGCTGTTTGGGTGAACCTAGATACTGATAAGTAACCTAAGTACTGATACATAGTAAAAAGGACAGGACACACACATACAAAACATAATCACCAAAGTGTAAAAATGCAAATGAATTGTTGTCTGTAAACCAGATTTACCGCTTTATAAGCATTTAGTGTTATTTAAGTTTCAGAGATTATGTAGAAGAAAAACTGTGATAACTCTGCTGATCCACCTGCAACTGTTTCTACAGTGAGCAGGTTTTATACTAAATGTGTTTTTTTTTTTATATATATATAGGAAGGAAGACAAATGCAGGAACTGTAAAAATGAAAGAAATCAGGTAGTAGCAGAAGTCGACAATTTTCAGCATAGACAGACAAAGAAAGCAGAGAGAGGATAACAATACCTACCCTGTGTAGTGTTACTGTGTGCTGTTCCCAAATGACTGTCTCCTCCATTGCTGCACTCTAAAAGACACAAGTACAGTGTGTTTAATACAAAAGGTCCAACAGAGTTCAGATCCAAAGAGACAAAAAAAGGTAAGAGAGAACATTTCTTTGACTGGCTTATGTCAAAAAGCAAACACAGAAGACACATGTCAAATGCTTCATGGAGCAAAATACCGAACACTCTTGTTTTCAGTTGTTTTATGAGTTCAATACAGCTTATACAAAACCCCTTAACTAACCCACTGCATCACGTATAAACAGTTCAAGCCAGTTGACTCCTAAAATAGATGCAGACAACATTTCCACAAACTGTGCTTTTAACCTTTATCCAAGTCTGCAGTATAATCCACCATGATTCTTGTTTGAAATGCCCAGAGCAGGTGTTATCTGTAACAATCTCCCCGGCTTCATGAAGTGTGAAATGGTGCTCACAGGCACAGGAGATCATTTAACACGTATTACACCGAGTTAAGAAAACAGAGTGTAATTCTTTAGATTGTTACCGTTTTATAAACAATAGCCACCCTCAGGGAATCTGGTTTGTTTTTTATTTGTAGCACTCCCGCAGTGCAAATAGATGATGTAAGAAATATACCGAGCCGCACAAAAACTGTCAAAGCACACGCTGAAATAAATAAGTAAAAATGATGTATAGTGAACACTCATAACATTTTGATATACAATAAAAGTATTGATTTTTTCCACTTTGTTCCCTGTACTAAAGGTAAGAGATTCTAGTATCAGGAGCAGGCAGCAGTCCCAGGGTTTCTGGGATCTTCACAGCCAAAATATCATTTGGGTATCAACTGTCACAGCCACTATACATACAGAGGGCTGCACCCACCGGGTTACTGAGTTTGTTTGACACTGTTGCTGATTTACAGTGACACAGATAGCACTTTGTTGTGCTTGGTTTTAGTCGCCAATCAAACAGACCACACACTTTCAACATACTGCTGTCAGCCCCCTTTATAGTAGTCCCCACAGTATGAGGTCCCATGTTTACAGTGCAGCGAATACAAGAGGTACAATACAAAACACCTAGCTAAATACAATGAAGCCGCACTCAGTCAAGGTCTTTGAAATGACAGCAGATCCTCAGTCACATTAACAACCAGAGAGGATAAGATGAAGGTCGACTCCTTTAGGTTAACACTGTCCTCTGCGCCCCACAGCTCGCTTCTTATCTCATCTCTGCGTCTATATCATTTCACCTCTACTACAATCTCACGACACATTAGACATTCAATGACTGCGTATAAAATACTATCAAGTCCTTCCCTTTGGGGGAAATTACAATCCACATCACAGCACCTAATGCAATAACCCCCCATTTGTCATGTAAATTGATCCCAGGTCTGTGACTTTAATAGGTGAGACTACCACACATTAAACTCCTGCTTTGCTAGTAATTTCTCTGACACCTGAAACACTTACAGTATGACCACCTATGCAGAAAATGAAGATCCTATGTAGCGATATGCATTAAAGTGTCATAAAAGATGAAGCTCACTCTGAAAGCAGCATCAGTCCCTCCACTGACATCACAGCCGCTGTGTTGGCAGCTTCAAACCAAAAAACATCAAGCAAGTGTCAGTCCAGCTTCACACTGAAGATGAATATGCAACACATCAACATGACAGACTGCTAATGGTGTGGCTATCAAGTCCACAAGAGCGATAACAATGGCTACATCTTGGAGGCGCCAAGGACAAAAATATAGAAAAACTATTATCTGAATGAACAGGATTTAAGTCTGGAGAAAACAGTGCCCGGTTTTGTTTCTCCTGCACACACACAAAAAAAAAAAAAAAAAAAAAAAAAATCACAGTCAGCGGTAGAAACTTAGAGAAGTGACTGCTGCTGCTGCTGCAGCTGTCCTGTTTATTGTTTTACTACCCAGGCTTCCTTCAACACATTATCCTTATGTCTGTTGCGACCTGTCGGCCAAGTGCCAAACAAGTAGCTGGTGTCTGGGAATACAGGCAGCTGAATAAATCGCCACAAGTGGCCCCAGACGTACTCAGCTTGGCAGCAACAGTCACAAACCCCTCAAGCAGCTTATGGTGGGACTCACACAAGGAGGGTGAACAAAAGTTTGACCAAGGGAACTCCCCCTGGCCTTTAACATTCAATACACTGCACTCGAGGTAGGGGAGGGGGAAAAAACACATCTGAATATTAACAAGTCTGTTGAAAACTGAGGCGTGAGTTCTTACTGGACAGTTTGTTCTTTGGGGATTTACGCCTGTGTCACTGTGACCAGCACCGTGGAAATGCTGATGCAAAGAACTGCAACATTTAGTGTGAATGTATAGGCTGTTAGTCCCTAAACGGATAAATGAGGAGATGTTTCCAGTTGATATGACTACTTTCAAAAATTTTCTTTTATGCTGCATCACACAAACATGCACACATAAAAAAAAATAATGCCTAGGCCCTGTGCTAAAATGGAGTTGCAAGAAATAAGATTTTGTTTGGAAAATATGATTCGAGAATGGTTCCTATGCCTGATTGGATACCAATAAATCACCACAAAATTAATCAAACAGAAAATCCCAAATGAAGCTTACTCTATGAGGAAAAGAGAGTAGAAGATGAAGCAGACCAGATTTACCAGGGTCCTGCAGTGAGTGTGTGGCTCTCACCCTCCACACACTCACACACCTTTCACTTTGAAGGGATGTAATTTTGCTTTCTCCTCCTGCAGAGCTTGTTGCTCTGGTAACAGAGGGGGAACAGTGTGGTGTTGTTCAAGTGGCCTGACATTTTCAGGACGTGTCTGAAGGTTCCCCTCAACTGTGGGAGGTTTAAAAAAGACACTGCTGAATTCATTCTCAAAAAAAAAAAAAAAAAAGAAGCTGGGTTTTTTTTTTTTTACTTTTCACATGAGCACAACTCATTTGTTGCAACATTACTAAACGCAGTTTGCGCTAATGACCTGATATTTGTCAACAAACAAACATGCTGTTCTTTTGTACAAATTAACAAAGACATAAAACTTCTGTGTTCGTGCAGCCTTTTGTTCCACAGCCACACAAACATTTAGAGCGGTGTTCAGAGACACTGATCTCACCAGGCAATTTAAATGAAGGGAAATAAAGACAGAGCAACAACGTCCCATCATTTCAGTGAACTGTGAAGTCTCTGCACTGCTTCCCTGTACAGTTTGTAGTAAAGCTGCATCAGCATCCAGTGACTGATGAATTTTAGTGGCACTGTTGTGTACGCCCTTTATGGCCACAAACAACTGGTGCCAAGAGAAGCTTCATGCCACAAGCCGGAGCCAGGGCTGGCAGCCGCTCCACAGCGGAGACACACCATGTTGGTGGGTCATGCTTGGGGGATTACAACTAGGCAACTTGGGAGCCAGCTCGACAACACAGATGGATAACAGCTGAGAATGGAGACAGGAGAGGAAAGCTGTGGTCAAAAGGGACTGTGTCGAGTCAATACGCAAATGGTAAACAACATAATCATCAATAAGCCCACTGTGGTTTAATTCCTCTGCAGAACAAACCATTATAGCATCTCTGTCAAATAATACTCTACCAACACTTTCTCAAGCTTTTAATTTACACTTGTAAATCTATTAAGGACTGCAACCAACTATTTTTTTTCGTTATTGATTACAGATTATCATCTCGAGTACCTCATGAATCATTTGCCCATTACATTTTCCAAAAGACAAAGTTGTTCCATTTGGTTGTTGTGTGTGATCAGCTGTGCAAGGATGTACAATATTATCAAAGAAAACAAAGCAGAACAGATAATATTCACCTTAGAGAAGTGGAGACCAGGGTCTTGGTGTTTTTGCTGATATACCACAGTTAAACATTAATTAAAATAATTGTTAATTATTTGGCCTAATTGTTTCAGCTGTAAACACAACAATTACTCAGTAGGCTCAGGACCAATGCTTCACCGACAGGCTTTCACGGTAATAATTTCCATGTGTATACATTATTTGCATAGTTCAGGGACATTTATAGCTGCAGCCACTAGTACCTGAGGATGGTACCCAGTAAATAAAATGGTGCAATGACAAACTTAAATACCAGCGGCCCAGTCTGAAGCCAATATTTTGCTCACTGTTGGCAAACACCAGCAGCCACTGTTGCAGGGTGTTGTGAGATTTCCTCTCAGTGTTTGAGCTTGTATTGTGAGCCTCACATTTCTGCCTTCCTCGTCACTTCCAAGATCCTGCAGTTTTCACAAACCTACTTAAAAAGCAAACATTATAAAAAGATTAACATCCGTGTCTCTACTTGGAGATACACACACGAGTCACAACAATAGTAACCTGACACGACCCGTGAAAAGGGGAAGCTAAGATGGCGTTTCATTTTGTATTCACTTTGGAGAATCATTAAAATTAAAGAGTGCAGACTCCCCAACTCTCTGTTGAGCAGAAAAACAAATCATATTTTGTGTGAAGAGGGAGCTGAGGCAGAATGGTGGGCTGTTCAATTCTCTGACAAAGAGAATAGATTTTGTGCTGGAGCATGGTTTAGGGGGTGAGGCAGAACCTTATTCAATTCTGACCACTCTGGGACCAGAGTAGCTAAAAATAGCTCTCATTAATTCTGCCGTTGTGATGCTGCAACAGAGTGATTTAAGGGAAACTTGCAGCATGAACACTGTAGAGCGTTTAATAACCTCTTGTTATATTAAATGCCACGAATCGACTGAAACAAATGATGCAATGGTGCAAAGAAAATACATTCCCTTTCTCTCTAGTGCCTGTTTATTGTGTTTGTCTGCAAAGCCTGAGGAAAACAAAGAGAGCTGGGATTCTTTCATAAAACATGACAGAGCGGTGAAAATGTGGCTATTCAAATGTCAAAGTAGTGGATAGTGATACTACCCGACATGTCTGACACTACACTAATCTGATCATTTCACAGATTATTTGAGGAGAATTACTTTCAGTATTTGAATAAAATGAACATATTATAAAATATAAAGATCCCATTCATGTGATTAAGAGGGTGCAGGAAAACCACAATTCACCAAAACTTTGTTTTCTCTCAGATGGAACCTCACATGATCAGAAGCATTAAAGCTGAACAAGGCCGGGTCTCCTGCTCTCAACCAAACATGTGCTCTAAAGAGTTACAAGCATTAAATCCTACCAGGAGCCACACTGACAAAGGCGACCACTCCAGCCATGAACTAATTGTTAGGTCAAAACAACCAATTTTTTTCAGAACACTGTTCAAGTTGCACTGCAGCCAAAGGCAGAAAACAACAACAGGATCACACTCCTCTGTGGCTGCTGGCAGTGAAGCAACAAAGAAGTAGAATAAGATGATTGATCACTTCAGAAATTGAAATCGATGTGCTGGGGAGTGCTGACAACTGCTAAAACTCCCCTGCCTCTGAGAACATAGTCAAATGCTAATGAAGGCCTATGCCTTAGCACCAGTCAGGGGGTCCCCTGAGAGAGAAGTGACACTCTGCACATGCAACATGGATAGAAACAGTACTGCGGATTTCTAATGGAGCAGAGAGAGCGGGAGAGGTGCAGCAATGCAAGAGTGATACGAAGGTCAAGAGATGAAACCTATTAAGTCTGACATAAAAGTTAATCACCAACCATTACAGCTATAAAAGACGTGCATTATCTAAAGGCTACAGTGAAACCGACTTCATTTCCACTTTATTTCCTTCGTCTGTTTGGGTTGCAGTCTAAGTGTTAAGATAACACCACCAGAGAAGATCAGAGGTACTTACATCAGTTCATCGTGGTCACTACAGAGAACACAGACGAAAGCGTCTCCAACCTCCAGTTACTCCTCAGTAAATCCAGCAGGAGATTCCTGCAGACGCACATCAGCAGCCTCAGTGCATGACCGCACCAATCAGTGCTGGGAGGGACTTGCCCCCACCTTCCTCTCCCTTTCCTTAGCTGTGAAGCCACAGAAATTACGACCACAGGTGAGGGGTTATGAAACACACCCCGCAGCTACACCCTAACATTTCCTCTGCCCGGCACGAGTCTGTGTCATCTCCCAACATCCTTCTTCAAAATGTATCCCTCCCTGCAAACTCTCTCCTTACAAGCTCATGGGATCGAAGCAAATCCCCTCCGGCTTGGCAGCGATCTGTGCGGGATCTGCAGTTCCGCTACAGCATGGGACTCTTCTGTACTAGCGAACATCCATCCGCAGTGTAAACTGCTGTATCGGACTTAACCCTCAAGCTGCCGTGTTAAACCAGAGCAGAATCCACCGATCTGCTCAGCATGTGGGACATTAACACAGCCATCCTCCCCAGGTGTGCTGCATTACATGCATAAATTATGCACATCGTGTCAGTGTCGTCCCACAGAAGATTAGCTGTCAATGTGATGGTCAGCAATCGTCAGACACCACACTCTGTATTTTTATACTGCAGCTAAAAACAACACAACCACGACCACCGTTACATCTGGCTTCTACACAAACTTCTCATAAAATTAAGAGGTTGCTTACGAAGCAGAAGAGGTACAATAAGAAAAGTCATGTACATGTTAAAGAGCCATTTACTGTTTACAACACAGCTGCTGTTTGCAGATCTTTGGAAGTAGTTTAACAAGATCAATTATTTGATTTGAAAATGAATTCACTTGCCTTTAAAAGAAGGAACAGGAAAATCACTGCTATTCATATACTATGCTATGCAATATTTGTGTTCAGTACATTCGCATTTGTTTTGTCAAACATGCATCCTGACAGGTGTTAAAGCAATCAATCACCTTCCTTGATGGGTTGATAAAGCGGCACAATAAATCTAATCACAAATGCAATTGCAGTGTATGCACAATTTTATAACCGATTATACAGCAATTCAATTAGATACAAAAATAAAATCCCACATGCATATGTGAGCATGATCTTGTTTATGTGCAGTCTGCTCATAAAAAAACAAGATGATCAATCAGTCACTGCTAGTGGAGTGTGTGGTGTTCGTGGTCAGAACCACCCCCTATTGAGACTAGTTGGAAATGGATGCTACTGAGGAAACTGATACTGTGTGCAAAAATGCAGCCTTTACAGGGCATCACACTCAAATGCGACTAGAGTTTTGTAGTGTGCAAACGTGACTAATGACTGGATAATTCACTGACTCTTTTGATAGCAAAGATCAGTGCACAAAACATTTAGGCAGGAGTTATCCACTTTTAGCCTGCGCTTTCATCTGCATGCCACTGCAACCTCAGAAGAATCACAACACCCTACTCTGCACAGGTCTGTGAAAACATTTCAACATATTTTTAGGACTTGGCGCCTTTCTTGGATAGTTGCAGGAGATATAAACAGGAAATACAATAAAGAGTGCAGTGGACTGACAAGCAGCAAATTCTGACCAAAAAGAAACCAAACTGGGGACAATGTTTTCCCCGTGAGGTATGACCCATCATGCCCCAACCACCCGGACACTGAGCCGCCCCCGTGGAGGTGTATATGTGCGTCCATGAAGCCCAATTGAGCGTTTTGTGGTTCCCGTACAATCCTGCAGCATTAGAACACACTGCAGGACAACTGGTCAGCAGTGTTTATGTTTGTTATTGTAGTCGAGTCATTTCACGCTGTTGGACTTGCATGATTCCTTTGTAGCGGCGTGCTGCATGATTGCACAAACATGTGAATTCATCCTCAGGCAACCTCAAGCATCTGTGCTGTATGCCAACCCCATACACCGAGACATTCCTATTTATCTATGAAGAGCTGTATTTTCCTCTCACCACCAACAGGAAACACATGATGGATTTATTATTAAAGGACAAGGCTACACTTCTCTTTACAATCCAACGTTTGTTTCAGGCCATGTTGAGGCCACAGCAAACAGAACTATAGTATCCTGTTGTCTGTCTGTCCTGTATCAGAGAGTGGCAACATTTCATTGTGCTTTTCCATCCGATATGAACAGAAGGTTGCCCACATAAAGCTCAGGGTGCCTGATTCTGACATTACACTATAAACCATCTACTCAACCTCATGCGTTTAAACCTCCTGTACAGCCTGTCACGGGCTGCTCCTTCCTTATCAAACTCTCTGACATTTACGAGACGGTTGCTACACACTACTGAAAGGGCATCAATTGTATACCCCCTCATCTTTGTCCTGCTCTCTCTGAGCAGGTTCAGCAGCAGTGACCACTGACATGGACGCGCTGCGCATCCAGACAAAGTAAATGGATGACTCAGCTGAGAACGGATTTACATTGTGTTATTACAGATTTGTTTGTGAGTGTCAGAGATGAAACTATACAACAAACAAACACAAATTATAAAAAAAGAAAAAAATACCTTCAGAACTAAAACAAACCAGTCAGGTTTACTAGTCTGTTATACTG
Organism: Pseudochromis fuscus; assembly: GCA_900323345.1. Taxonomy (NCBI): domain Eukaryota; kingdom Metazoa; phylum Chordata; class Actinopteri; family Pseudochromidae; genus Pseudochromis; species Pseudochromis fuscus. The sequence continues at coordinate 12,462 of OOFC01029396.1, read as the reverse complement.
TAAAATCTAAATCTTAAAAAAAGAATAATTTACATTGAACACACAAAACCAGTTGCACATTTAGACAAATAACACTGTGGGACCAACACAAAACCAAGGCCGTGTGGGCCATGATATCCCACAGTGAGGATAATGATCAAGTTAGACAAGCCTGACAGACACCCGGTCACCGATGGCGGAGGGGACAAGTTAAATTTACATCCCTCTCAGCAGAGCCTGAGCGTGGTGACAGATTCCACACATACTTTGCTCTCTCCACTAGCTTCTGCCTCCCAGCCTCCAAATTAATTATTTCCACATCAACCAAAAGAGGCATGTAAAGAACCTGAGCTGCTAATCGCGGCAAGTCAGCAGTTCTGCCACTGTTGTGTCTTCTCTTCCCACGCTTCATTCATGGCTACAGAATACAAACGTGTGGCGAGCCACTGTAAAATATGGTCATATTTTGGTACTTTACATTTTTCTTTCATTTCCCAGCACAGTTTGTCACAGAGCACGACACTTATTAAGCTTGAAACCTCATTCTATTGTTCCACTGGTTACAGTGTTACCACGTCAAGGTTTAAAAATATGTTTCTATAAAACTCTCAAATGTCTGGCAGCACTGGAGTACATGTTCTCACACACATAAACTACTGTTATACATCCTACAACCTTATGTTAGGCATGTTAAGGGTTTCAATTAAAGATACTAGATAGAGTTTACTACAATTAAAGTATTTCAAAACAAAAAAAAAAAATCTTTCTTATTTTAGGTCTAGCCTGTGTTTTGGTTTATACACAATGGACTTTTTGACCTAACAGTACAGATATATACTTTTACCTATTGCTAAATTTCTATTTTATCAAATCCCACATTAAGGTATCATGTATGGAAACTTGAAGTTCCTGGACCGATAAACGTTTCTCTGTGAGATGAACATCAGTCACACACACACACAGACTTTAACATAGAGATACCTGATGAAACATGGCGAAGATGCTCTGGTCAGACATGCGTGTGACTGGGTTTCACACTCCAAAATGGAGGCAGTCTGCAGGCAAATCTTATTTAATGTGCTAAGCATTAAGGCTCACTGTCAACATTGTAATTAGCAAGTTTTCAGATTAGTGTTTAGACAGTATGATAATTAGCTGTTATAACAACATTAGCTGACATAATATTGATGCTGTCATGAGTTGCGTGCTTTGTGTCCAACACTGTATTTCTGGTACACATTCTACAGATGAGAGGTTGTTGGAGGATGTTGTTGTTGCTCTTTGCACCTTTTCTCATGGAAAAAGAGCATCAGTTGAAAATGGAGTGTTTGATCTGGGGGAGGTACATCATGATATATAATTATATTTTATACTGTATCCATTAACAAATGTATTTTCATGATGTTCTCTGTATTTGTCTGTTATTTGTTACTAAGCAGGTAATTTACAGGGTTTTCTTTAGAGATATTTTGGTGAAAACAGCTGCCTGCTGCAGCCAAAAAAAGATGCTATAAGAGCAGTGAAAGTAAAGCAGAACAGCAAAGGTGAGTGTCGGACAGGATGACACAATGAGTCATGAACTTGCTGTAAAAATTTCCATATTGTCCGTAAATCTTTGTTGTTATAGCAAAATCAGATACGGCTGCTTTTAGTAACAGTACAACTTCCTAGTTTTTTGTAATGAAACTATGCACAAGCTAAAGCATAAAAAAGTATATTTGCATAAACCATTTTCTGCAAAACAACATAATCTCACAATAATGAAAGCTTTGATACTCACTCTTAAGGACAGTGGTTCAGTGTGAGTTCAGTCTATTTCCAGGCTCCACAGCTGGAGTCAGTGATCATAACCAGAGCCTGAGAGTGTCCTGAACACACGGACCAGGAAATCAGCCCCTGAACTCAATCAGTCCACTGGAAGTTATCAGTGCCCCACACAGAGCACACAGGAGGGCAGGAATGTGCTGATAAGCTGAGCCACTGACCTGCACCCCGCCTCCTCTTCATCACAGTGATTGAAATGAGGACAACGGAGCCAAAGAAAAACAGTAATGATAAGGGATGTTTCTACGCTATGAGAAAAAGGAGGTTCATGCTGAAATGTGACTGATGAAAGACTTTGCAAGCCTCTTCATCCTGATAATTCCACACCCCTTTCACACAGGGATTTATAATGGACTTGATTTATACATGCAAGCTTCTGTATAAGTCGAGCTATAACCATGATGAAAGTGTGCTATTTGTTCACGCAAAGACTTACTGTTCTAAGGTGTTCTCTACGAAGTCATACCTCAGCTGTGCATCAAAGCAATAACCTTTCAAAATCCAAGAGAGTCATCAATCAACTATCCAGCAACTGACATTACCTCCAAAATGTAGCCTAAAATTACTATGGTACAAAATATGTAAGAGTTAAAGAATTTCCTTCATTTAAGCCTGATTAGTACAAACAAAACAATCTGCTTTGAAATTCAAGTTTTGTTACAGTTGGTTAAGGAATAAAAAGGCTGATGTCAGCAGAGATGTCACAGTTTTCAAGAACTGGACAGGCTAACTCATTAAATCCTTTTCCTTTGTTATTCAAGAGGCACCTCTAACACTCAAACATATGCTATGTACAGCAACTAAACATTTTGGTGGCATTGTTTTTCAGCGTCCTCTCTCTACACAGCTCTATCATTACTCACCTCAAAGAGTTTTTTTTATATTGATAAAGTAATCAATTACTTTTGGCACAAACTTACTAAAAATATAGATGGTGTAGTTCATCCGAGGTGCACCATGCGTCAACACATCACAAAAATACAGTAATGCAGTCTTACTAATATGTCATCAGGAAATGGATAAGCCTTTATTTTCAGTCAGTCTCTATAAATAAAGAAGACTACAAAGCTGCAGTCAGCCAATTTTAACTTAAGTAGGCAAAATATTCGATCCTCTTGTCCTCCCAAAACCACAATGACTCAGATGACGTTACATCCCATGGCAGCTTAGGGTAGCATGATTTACAGGTCAACATGTATGACTGCCCTTGAGCAGATAGATATTTTCTTCTTTACAGGTGACATGTTTGCCAGAGTCATTCCCAGCACAACTGTACTGTCTGAATTATTTGGGAAGGGGTGGGGGAGTCAATTTAATGGTGCAATGAAATTTCTAAAAGCTGACATAAATATAATCTATAATGTGCTTTACACACATCATTTTGACAAATTAACTTCTGTTCCCAGCTACAATTTCAATTAATGCTACTATCATGATATTTATGATAGCCACACACCCAGGGGAGTCCAACACTGAGATGTGCACCAGTGAATCATCACGTCTACTAAAAGATATCCCGATCATGTGTTTCTGTGTAATATCACTGCAGTCATTTTTGTGAACAGCCATTAAATCCAAAGTCTGTTACAGACAACAACCACACCTGCCTCACACCATTCCCAAAAAATCTAAATACAACTTGAGCATAGAGCTACACACTAACAATAATATTACACACGTACTTAATGTTTAAGTGACAATTAGTGATGTTTTCACACAATGTGCAATGTAAGCCCAACCAGGCTGAGGCATTCATTGTTTCCCAGCAGTCAAATTAATAGAAATGGCATTACTTCAGTGTTAAGGAGATTTAAGAAGGATAAACTGTGAAGAAATACAAGCCAAATCCCAGCATTGTAAGATTAACATTTCCAACGTCAGGTCACAAACTAAATGTTATCAATGTTCATCTTACGATCTACTACGGCTTTACATACTGTGTCCAACTAAGTTAACGACATCTTTGCTACATGACCTAGTGATCACTACTATACAGCAATTGTGAAAATAGGACTTAATGAGTCAAAACAATAGAAAAAACGACTGTCCATCGTTATCAGTAATCAACAGGTGACGACTGGTGCCTTCAGTTCATGTTAGCAACAGTCCATCCGTAGGTATGGAAATAAACACAGCGAGATACACAATCGACTATAGCCCACAGCTACACACAGAAACGCTGTGACAGTGCATTATTATGACAGCTGGTTAGATTGCAACGATACAGGCACGCAGGTGTTTTAATGTGACCAAACTAAAGCCAGATCGTAAGCTAACATTAGCCAGTTTCTACCTAGCTTCACCAAACATCCACTGTGGTGTTTCTAACGGAACATCAACACAAGGTGAGCCACCGCATGACCTTCCGTTCAGCTTCTACCGCCCGATGTCATATTCCGAGCAGCTGACTTCACGTTACTACTCCCCCCTGCCTCTTGCAGTCTGACACTTAATAAATATTGTGCCCCCTTTATACCCTCTTGGTCCAATCAACCACTAGCTGGCCGACATTTTGTTCCAGCAGCTAGGCTAACGTTACCTGGACATACTAAACAACCCGTCCGCTCAATGACAGCTCGAACACAAGGCACTTTGTGACTTAATGTCATCTCGTATGTAAGCTCCACGAGGAATAAGGCGATAGACATCGTTATTAATGATTTCAATTAGAAGATAACGTTAGCATGTTTGCCAACTAGCTAACCGATTAGCATAGCGCGCAGATGCAGTTTGCTAGCAGTGAGGTAGCCAAGTTACCTCGGCTTGTACCGTTATCGCTCGCTCGTGCCCGCAGGGGGACACATCCGGCCAGCTCCTGCGGCTACACAGAAAAATACACTCCCTAACACAGCGCTCGAGAATAAATCAAGAAAGCCATTCACCTTCGCAAAAGCAATGGTCCTCACGGCCTTCTTGTGATTCTTATAGAAAAGGAAAGGTCTTCCTGGTGTGGCTCCAGAGCAGCAGCCGCCGCACTGCAATGGCAGGCAGTGGATGAAGCCTTCCTTCTCCCCCCCTCTGCGCTCACACTTCGGCTGCCTTCTCCGCCGCGGTGACAGTGACAGGTTCGCCTGGAAGAAACCATTCCGGTTTGTCCGCGGGGGGGAGAGGAGCAGGGATGCAGAGAAGCTGCCCACAGCCGCAGCAGCAGCAGCAGCAGCAGCAGCTATCCAGCAGCATCAAGCGCCATTCCAGCATGAGAACAAACGATCGTCGAAGAGGCAGAAAACACGTCGATGGAGCTTTATCCGATCCCACTGAACATTTAAATGCCTGCTATTAATAATGGAATAGATGCGACGGTATATTATGCCATTGATTTCAATACATTGAAAAACATGTAAAAAAAAAAATCCTTAAATATGTCAGAACCCCGCTGTGTACTTATCACAGAGAAGTCACACTATATTTTTTTCAAAGTTAAAATAGCCTATAATGAGATTACTACAACGCCATTTTAATACATTCGCAGTTTAGGCAAACTGAGTCGTCTATTAATACATTTGTGCAGTGATGGCTAGAAAAATTTAAATCTGACATTATCCATACAACAATTACATTGTCCTGTTTTTAGCCTCGACTAAAAATATGCAATATATACAAGTGATTTTGAGTAAAAGAAAATAAAGGAGAAGAAATGACAGCTAAATCTGAGAATGGATTTTGATTTTATTTAAGACTAACGATTTTCAAATGTTCCAAAAACTCTTATTCTGTTAAAGAAATATGTATTTAACAGAATATACCTGTGACAAAACACAATGTCAATCCAAAAACAACCTGGGTAATAGGCTGTTGAACTTTGTATGGGCCACAAAAAATATCTTCCTTTTCCAGTTGATATAATTTCTCTTTTTCACCAAATGTACAGTGGACTTCTACAGATAAACTGCAAAAGGCCTCAGGGACCTTTTTGCACAGGAACCATTTTATGCAAAGAGTTACACAGAGAGCAAGTAAATCTGTGTGAGGATGACAGAGCGATAGACAGCAGTGTTTGCCCCTATGAACTTATAAAAGCTGTGTTTAAATAATTCATTATCTGATCATTTTAGCTTTATTTGCACTGCACATTACATCCAGGTGCTGCAGTACTTGCTTCTTAGTGCTCCAACTGAGGCATTTTTAAATTGCTTTTGCTTTCATAAAGTATATAACAGTAGGTTGGGGGGTTTTTTTGTACAGATTCAAATGCAAGATACAAAAAAATATTCTGTCTTCAAAACCTATACACTCAGAACCCCACCTCCAGATCCATATCATTTAAATGTCAATGTAAAAGAAAATATGAGACAAGAACATTCTCAGGTTAAACAGGCCTTAATATTGATTTGACAGGTTGAATTTCAAATAATTCATTATTTGATTGATTGGTTGTCCTTCAGCATGAAAAGCTGGGCAAGGACAAGGTGGTTTATCTCTTCTTCCTCTCTGCCTGTGTGTGTCAAAGTGTATGTGTGCATAACCAGGTAAAACAACGGTTTATGATGTGGAAGGAAATTCACATTGTTTTGAAGGCAAAATATGTTATCAAGAAATCTATTTGGATATAACTTTTAACAACTGCAAACATAAACTTTTTATAGGGATAGCTGAGCTAGGTTACTTAAGTAGTAATGACATGCTGCAGAAAGCCATTTAAAATGCAGAGGATAGAATTAAAATCCACCCTACAGTCACGATGCTCAATACTCCTTCCCATGGGGCACACAGATTTAATCAATATACAGTAGAATGTAAATTGTGCACTGCACCAAACCCCACTCTTAAGACTCTATCGCATGCACTTTAGTTTTTGTGCTGTGCTTTTCCAGAAGTAACTAATTCTCTGCAGAACCTTCTGTTGTGCATTTTATCACTTTGAGATTGTGTGACCGTTCTTGTCACCTCTACCTCTGGCACTAATGAGTGCAGGAGAAGATAGGGGCTGAATATAATGCTGGAGGAGCACAGAGGTCCTGCAATGTTGCTGACGTAAGGAGATTGCTGCAGATTCCATTGGAGGATCAGGAGGAGAAGGGGGCGGGGGCATCTTGAATGGAAGAATGCAAGTTGGCCAAGGTCATAAGAATTAGATAAACAAGGGCAGTCTCAGATCCCCTGTGAAAAAACAAAATGTGATGAATAGCAGTCGTAAATGATGTGAATATAAGGAAACTCAAAGAACAGTAAGTTCATTTGTGACCCGCACCTCTTCAGTTGTGTTGAGTGTGTTAAGTGCCAAACCTTTTCAAACCTTTGGCAGTTTGTCAGGACAGTGTGGTCACTGAGCATGAATGATGAATAGATAATGTCAGTCATCATTTATCATCATACATCACAATACTGGCTAATGTATTGAAGGAGGGAAAAATACATGAAACCCCAGTGGAAATGCGTGAATATAAACTTTTTAAACCATCTGCATCTGTGATTGAAGTGGCTTTGATGTGAGCTTATTCTACTTAATGTATTTCTGTTGAAGCCCTTGAAATACCCTCTGTTATTGCTACGACAGTGTTTGCATCACTGGCTCTAACAGCACAGAGGGAGTTTCACATGCCGTGCAACAGAATAATGCAGCTTCTCTCTCCCATCAGCACATTTAGAAACACAGACAGGATCCAAACCAGAGTATGACTGCAGGAACAAATCACACGAGTGGAAAAGCAAATTAGAAATTCACAGCAGGTTGGCTTTTAGAGTGCACTGCCCCTGACGGTGAGTGAGTCACCTCTCAGCTGTACAGGTCAGGAAAACAGCCTACTAAGCAAAGGTTGCCGTGGCTATCTATGAACTTTAATGACTGCAGCTATCGAATGACATGACAGACGTTAAACATAGCACTGCAGCAGAGGAAAACAAATGCATTTGTCCAACAGTAGTGTGAGAGAAAATATATTATGTGACACCATGTTGCCAAAGCTGCAAGATGATACGCAAAACTTTGTGTTTCTTATCTTGTTATCCAGTGGTTGGTTTTTCAAATTGGTGTACATCAGTGTAATCCCATAATGGAGTGAGCTGGCTACTGTACAAAGGCTTGTATTTCTGTGATTTCTGTGTTGTCCTCTGTCAGTATCACTGACCTCTAGCATGAGAAAGCAGCACACTGACTTGACAGCCAACCCATTAATTCAGGACAGGAAGGTTTCATAATGCCATGCGATTACGTAGTGCCGCACATACAGAGCTGTACACAGAGACAGGGGTTCATGATCTAACAAGCGCGGGATATCTTGTAAAGTCAGCAGTTAAAAAAATACTTATCAAATGGGGCTTTATAGAACAATGAAGTGTGATCTGAGCTGGGAATCTGCAGTGATAAAATCCAGCTGAAACATGCAGGAGGCAAAAATTGGCTTCAGCTTCCAGGTTCAGCTTATTAGCAGCTGATTTTACAGTTTGTGACTCCTTCACAATAAGATATATTTCACCTTTTATCCAGAGTAGAATTCTGCATCTGAATACAGATATCAATTATGATGATAATGATTCAGCCAGCTTTGCTCTTTGGGCTTTTGTGTACTCAGCTTTCAAATATAGAACCAACCGAAGCAATTAAACAACAGAATTTGCGGATGACTCATTTTCTTCTTTGCGGATTGCTTCCTTGTAGTTCAAATGCAATTCATACTTTATATATTTTTCATAACAACTTTATTGCCAACTGGTTGCTGGGAGATGTGTTTTTGTGTTGCACCGGCTACGGAAATTGCTCCAATGAAGCAACAAAATTGATATAAATAATGAATATAATAAAAGTGATTTAAACCACTTCCACTCCATAACTATGCGCATGTGTCATACATCTTTGGAGTCAAACATCTTACCCCAGTAAATGCACAGTAATTACAGTAAGTCAATGTTTTATGTTTTAAACTCCCACTTTAAAAGCAGGTGTTTCATAAAATGAAATGAAATACAAAATGATGGTGAGCTACAGGCAAAACAATTGAGGCAAACACCATCTGACACTGTGGACACACAGGATGTGATTGACAAAGCACAAATCTGGATTTACTGATTCCTAAATTTCAAAGCTAAAATTATAACCCATGTACAGGGAGGAAATACATATTTTTCAAGATTCCCCAAATGAACCTATAATCTCTGTGTCAATTTCCCACCAACAGCTGAGAGCTCAGACATATCAGGTGACATGAAATGGCCTCACATCCCCAGGCCTGCGGATCATGTGACAACCGGCAACCACCATCCAAATCCTCTCTGGATCAAACTACTCATGTACAGTAGGAAAGAAGCAATCACCTAAGTATGTTTATCCCAGGAGGGGAGCACAAATGCTAATAAAGATGAACAATTCCAATCAGTTAATGTGGATGCATGTTACAACAGGGAGGTTGTTCAGTCGTGAACTGGTGAGTTAAGTTATTTTGCCTTTGAACAAATGCCCAGATCATAAGTTGTGGGGATTAAAGTTTTTAGAGAAGCTGGTTTCTGATCGATTAAACTGTGATTCTTTACAGCTGAAAAAGGTCGAGACAGATTCATTAGCAAGAAATATTCCTCTCAGATAAGCTTAGAGAGACGTGCCGATGTAAAACCTGCAGTGTTGTTCAAAAACATGTTATAAAAAATACCAATTAATTCACGCACAGTGTGACCCGTGATGTTAACGTCCACAAAATCTTGAATTAATAAGGTGGCTTGGATTTTTTACATTTTCCATCTACTAGACCATTAAATTATTTTGGATTCATAAGAGGTTATCTATTCATGGCTTGCTCCTGAGAGAGAACCTGAGCTCAGGATGAGAGTAAAGCAATTAGAGGCCTTGGTGGTCTGGGATCAGATGCTCCCCATGGACCAGACCGAAGGTGTATTGTGGAGGGCAGTTGATGGGGGTAACAGAGACACCAAGAAAAAGGGAGAAAAATCACCTGGGGGTAATTTACCGCACTGCGGAAACAAGCCAGACAATACTATAAATCTCCTCTGCTTCCCAATTCAACTGGAAATTAATTTTTTATCACAACCACAGGTTAACTCATTGACAAATCCCATGAGAAAATAAAATACCAAGACACAAATTTTACAGAGTGAATACTACGGGGTTGCCCTCTATGCAATACATCAATTGAGCATGGGGTCAAACTATGTTTCCCTTCTTGGCTTCACCAACCACATGAGCATCATTAAACTAGCAACGCTTCCCTTTCCTGTGGCTGCACTGCCTACTGACTGTGTGATAATCTGTATCCTTACATTTCTATCACTGCATATGAAAGCCAAACATTTATCCAAACCCAACCTCCCAAGTGCACATCCAACCCTTCCTTTCTCTATTGCGTCAGCTATGCAAAAATGGTTGTTTCACTGTGTTCCTGTACGTTTAGGTAGTAAAACTCTGCCCTCTGCAGGGCTTCAGCTGAACACTGTTTATCTGTGTTGAGCCTGACTGTGTCAAGCCTTGCAAGAGGAAATCTATATGGAGAATTATTTATGGTGGTGTGAATACAAGCGTGAGGAGAGTGGATCTGCGTGATTTCAACCCCTGCTGGCTGATGATGCACGCACGAACTGATGGAGGGAGACACAAGAAAGAGTTGGGGTTGTTCACCCACGGGTCCGCCGTGATGGGATGCTCCTGAGTCTAAACAGCATATGGTGCCTCCCTGGGCAACAACACACATCCTACATGTCCAGCAACACGGCAGGCTGCATAGCACACACGCACGCACACATCCCTGACACAACAGACACGCATTTATTAATACACAAAATGTACACACACTTCTTCCTTTACTATAATATCTAAACACAGTGTAGGCATTTTGGCTTCATGCACAAAATGAGCCCTTGCGTAACAAAACAAAAGCTTTTATTCAATATATTCCCGCGTCTGTGTGTGCATCAACCAAAATGATGCTCTGCTGTGACATAAATAAAAAATCCTGCATGATTTAACACCAGTAATAGGTTTTCATACATCACAGGGCATGTTGCTTGATTTAAGCTGCCGATGAATGAAGAACAAACTGTCACTATAATACGACATTATTACTACTAATAAAGAATAAATCTTGAATGGTCACTGAATTAGTGAATCAACAGAAAAATTAAACAGTGGCTAATTTGATCCAAATAAATCAGTAAATCTTTACCAAGAACCAATTTCTTATGTGTGATTATTTGCTGTTTTCCTCAGTTTTTTGTTAATGTAAACTAAATATCTTCATGGCCAGTCAGAGATAGTCATTTTCTTTTGGCCTTTTAAGAAATTGGTTGATCAGATCAGTCGTCACTGGTGATAGTTAAAGATAATTGCATTTAGTGAACAACACAGGTCCTCAATGACTCTCAGAACATTTTTAAAACCTGGCCCATTACCTGATATTACAATTTACATATGAGGTGTAAGACTGCAGGAGATGAACCAGTGAATCCAAAGCATATTTCTTTTCTGTAAAATATCATTTTAGTTGCCGTGTAGAAATGCAAAATATCACCTCCAGAAAAACAGTACGTGTTCATCTCATGATAATCAATCAGCCAACAATGTAATCTGCAGAGAGTCCACAACCACAACTGTGAGTACCAAACCTTGTGATTGATTAAGTTGTCTTAGGACAACCTTGCCAGTGTTTCATTCTTCATGCTTGACTTCCCCACCATGGCCACCATCTTGATTCCTACAAACATTACATCATCCTGCTGGTTGTCCTTCACTTGACCTCACACTCAAGTGCTCAAATGGGGGGAATAACATTAACGTCAAGCCCCCCTCAAAAATAAGCCCAAATGATAATGAAAGGCTGTTGGACTGGTATTAATAGACTGAGAATGTATTTTTGGAATGGAAAATATTGTGTGTGATGCTGGTTTAGAGCTACATGTTCACTAATCCTCAGCTGCGGACGGAGCTTACTGTCCAGGTCTCCCCTCCTGTCATAAATCATGTGCGAAAGTCAATAGAGTTGTTGGGATTTATGTGGGTTGAGTCTCCTCTCTTAAGATGATTTGTTGTAGATGAGGGAAACAAGACAGACCATAAAAACTATTTAGAAGCAGGAATAATTTTCACTTTGCTGTTTTACTCTATCGTTTAAGGAACAAGAGGACATTTGATCCAGTTGTGTCACTGACAACTATATGAAATTGGGCATTTTAAATGATAGAACCAATACAAAAACCTAACAATTTCCATAAACAGGTAATAACGACTTACATAATGGTAATAAACACCCAACAATCACTTTTATTATGTAATATTTCAAATATCTCTGTTTTCATTCAAAAAAGAAAGATAGTTATGTTACAAAGCACTGATGCAGAGTCAACATATTGCTGCAAGGTGTGTGACATGATGGTACTAAATACACAGTGCATAGGACCTACAGTGACCCACCATATGTCCCATCAGAGGACACATGGGCAGGCCTTGCTCCTGAGTCACAGCCTCGAGAAATGTACTCAACATCTGCCATCCCCTCCACACAGCCTGCGGGATCACACATGCAACCTTCACAGGCATCACGCATGGTCAGCTCCACCTCAGTGTCACACATTACCCCCACGAACCACCTCCAACCCCCCCACCATTGCTTATCACCTAAAGGACAAAAAAATACATCCATTTGACTGTTCTTACATAACAGACCTGTCTCAATTGGAGAAAATCTGCTGCTCCAATCACAGTGCCTCCCCTCACCCCCT
>OOFC01029395.1:10661-40917 GCA_900323345.1 Pseudochromis fuscus | reverse complement strand
TTACAGACAGATTTTGATGAAATTTTCAGGGATTGTCCAGATGGGGATAAGGAACAAATGATTAGATTTTGGAAGTGATCCGGATCACCATCTGGATCCAGGAATTTTTTGAAGGATTCTTTAACATTGGGAGATAGGACCATATGTGACATTTATGCAGATGACTCCACCAAAAATGGTCAAGACACTTTGAAAAAAAATACAGGACAAGTTTCTAACATGGTCTACAATATATCAAAGATTGATCCGGATAAAGGAGTAATTTCAGATAATATGATCCAGAAAATGAAGAAATCAATCTTTGAAACTTGCATCATAAAAAAAACGAATGAAGCTAGAAACATGCAACAGACATCTTTAAACAGCCACGACGCTGTGGAGCTAATATTGATATAAATAAACGCAAGACTAATACTAGTAATATCTTTGGTGGAAGTCACAATATGGAAGGAAATGTTGTGCTTGGTGGAGGTCTGTGCTCTCCAAGTGCTTTTCTAGTTTCTTTTCTTTTATTCCCATAAACACCCAGATTTATGGTGGACTAGGGCTGAGCTCTGGATTGGATGGATTTCATTTTCATAATTATTCCTTTCAGTCTCCACACACACTATTTAACACATTCTCAGAGTGGGTGGTGAAATGTTTCAACAACTATTCACTTTGGTTTCCCTCAAGCAATAAGAATATTTGAACAGACAACTGAAAGAAAATTAGCAATTTATTTTTAAAAGTTATATTTAAACTAGCAATAGGTATTAGTACGAGTTTCAGATTAAATCAAAGCTAAGGCTAATAAAACTGTTTCTCTACTAAGGAAAAGCCAAACAAGACATTTAAATCTAATTTTAAAAAATATTCTGTCATTTTTTTAATTTGCCATTGTTCACCTATAAGCCTCTTGTTTGGCTTAGTCTCAAACGAAACTTGCTGTCACTGAATTTGTGGAAGTGGAGAGTTTGAGGAAGACTCTGCTACATTTCTGGAATTACATGTGTTGCAGATCACATTAGCCCCATGGCACAAGCCACAGGCAGTTGTTGATAGAAATGCCTGTCATAAGGAAGGAGAGGCCCACGAAGATGCAGAGAAAGAATGGGAGGGAGGGAGCGAGTGTGTATCCTAGAGTCAGAGGAGAGTGAAAGCAGCACAGATTAGGTGCGAAAGGAAAGCCAGACTTGTTTTTCTTGTTTCGGCATATCTCAAGAAGGTAGGACGTCCTCTTGTAAACAGCTCAGCTCAGTGCACACACAATTCAGCGGGTGGATTTGTCTCTGTGCTCTGGATTTAAGCGCTCAAACCACACTAAAAGGTACAGTGATGTTACTTGATTTCATGAGTTAACTGTGTGTAAACTGTGTGAGAGAAAGAAAGAGAAAGAGAAGCAGATACACCTGTCACATGAAGGATCTTGTGTTATTAATGTGTTTCTTAGAGGAGGTTTTTTAAACTGGCTGTAATGCACCTTGAGACATTTCAATATTTATACATTTTGTAATTGCATTGCCATGCATTTTATGATCATCTGACACTGTTTGTGTGCAGTGTTCACTGCTTTATGCTGAGGGACAAAGGCAGAAAAATGAGGTGAAAATGTGTCACAAAACTTCAATGTGAGCAGTGATGAAGTGACTTTTTCATTGGGCTGGTGTGGTTTCTTCATCGAGCTTTGATGGTTGTGTCATCTGCATACCATCTGGTGACAGTGGTTTTTCCTGTAGTGTGTTATCAGCCACTTACCTGCATGTGAACGTGCGAGTGTGCACACAGAATACTCAGCATTCTTACAATCAGCCTGAGGAATGTGGCAACTCAGAGCTCTCATTCATCAGTTTCTACCATATTCAGATCAAGTAAACATGTCAATTGGTCAAGCAGAGTTTATCAATTATTTTCTCACTATTTGATCTCATATTTGGATGTTTCAGTAAAAAAAATAAATGCATAAAATAATGCCAGGCGTGGCAATAATGAGCCAATGCATTGATAAATTCAGAAAGCTAATGCAACAGTTCTCAAGGGATAAGTATTATGTAGAAAATCACACATAAGTTGATATAAATGTAAACATTTGCTGGAGAAAAGCTTTATTGTGGTACATGAACATTGCTTACTATTACATATACACTACATGCTCTGTTTTGCTCTGCCTGGATCCACATACAACAGATGTCGTCATCACCTCCTCCGGTGGTCCCAAGAAAACCTTCAGGCGTCCGAGTCATGATCCCCACAGGAGAGCAGCCTCCTCCTGGTGCCCTGCCCGTCTACACAGATTTTAGCAAAGGTATATTCATTTGTGAGCATGTATCACAAATATGTTTTTCACTGTCTGTCATAAAAAGCTGGAGGTTATTTTCTGAAAGCTGTTGCACTGAAACAAATACTTATGAAACAACAGATTAAATTCATGAAAAAAAAATACAATACAGTTAGTAGATGCAACTCTTTAATGTCTATTGAAGGATTTTTATATGTGCAAAAACAAAGAAAGTGAAGAAAACCAAACAGATTGCACATTTTTGTTTGTTTGCTGAGTTTTCAATATTGACACTGATCTTCATCTGCTTAGAAAATGGTGCCATTGGGGATTCAAATCATGTGTCTCTACTAAATGCAGAAAGGGAAGTGGTATGTATTAATGATTTTTTTTTGTGTATATATATGTATGCATATATAAAAAGAAATCAAAAACATCTTAAATGTAAGGGAGATAGCAGTCTGAACAAAGAAGCTTAACAAAGTCCGGTCTGGTGAAAGTTCAGAACAGCAAACTACAATTATCTGCACAATAATAATACTTTAAAAAGTCAGAAACTATTGACTATACATAAGAGGAAACATCAAAAATTAAAAACAAAGGCCTGTGAGGTCAGCTCAGCCAATATATAAATAAATATATATATTAAGTTCATAGATTTACTTAGTGGTAAACAAAATATGGTAAGCTAATATAACAACTGATTTACTGATATTACTGCAACTACTAATTGCTAATAACCCAACAACAATCATAATAAGAAGGAATCTTTGTCTGTATCACAGGGTTTATTTTGTTTTCTTTATTTTGCTTGTTCAACTTCAGCCAGTACTTAGAGATATGAAGGGGGAGGTGCACTCACTCATCATCAGCTGAGTTCATCAGTTTAATGAATAGTTATGATCCACTGTAATCTGGGACTGTAATAACAACTACCAGGAGATGATTATGAGATTCTGTTTGTTGGCTGAGAGAGATATGAATTCACTGCTATGCTAATATCTGCAGCTGTTGCACTGGGTATTTTTTACAAGACAAAATAACAAAACACCTTTGAAGATTTTAAGTAGATCAGCGCCTCTAGGCATCATCTCAATTACTGAACATTAGCTCTTAGGTAATTGGTTATTAGATTGTCTTTGTTATGACTTATTACAATTGTTAAAAGAGTTCCTGTGGGTATCTGCAGCAAACTGCTAAAACATACATCATGTGTAAAATATTCCTCAGGAGATTTTGAACCACTGCTTTGACGACGTGGAGCGATTTATGACCCGCTTGCAGCAGACGGCTGAGGCCCAGAGCGTTCTCAACCAGAGGAAAAAGAAAAGAAGCAGGAAGAGCAAGAAAAAGGACGAGCAAGATGGTGAGAGTTATTCCTCCATCATAACAACTACTGCAGTCAAGTAGACAACAAACTGCATGGACACAAGGCAGCCTCATACTTAGGCAGTAGAGGCAGGGACTGCAGACAGTGAATGAATATTGGCTCATTATTTTACACACTAACCAGGCAGGGAGCCAAAAAAATTTTTTGCACATGGTGAGTATGTCTAACAACAAAGAAGTAAGCGAAGCTGAGGCTGAGTCAATACATGGAGATGAAGAACCAGTTCATTCTTTTAGCCTGACTGGCATCAAGTGCAATCAAATGGCATGAAGATGGTAAAAGGTATTTCTGGTATGTTTTCTTTTAAATACCCAGAGTGGTTCTTGTTGAGATGTTTGACTTGAAGGACACTTTTCTCTCAGTCGCCCTGTTTTGTTGTGTACTGTTGTTTCTTCATAGTTGATTGCTTTAAAGTGTTCACCTCGAGTTAGCCTAGCAACAAGACCAGGGTGTTTGTCAGGTTTCTGGCCGGTGGCTGCAGGGACAGATTAAAGGCAGTTTATGTATGTGTGTGTTATTTATGAGTCATTACGAACAAGCTAGAACAAGGGCTGTGCTGTGTAATAGCAGTGATTGTGGTGTGGCTGTAATGTGCCCATAATGTATTCTGTGCTATGTTGGTTTTGGTTGTAGCTGTAATTGTGCTCTTCTGTTTGCAGATGATTTGTTGACCATGAAAGCGTGCCCTCCATCAGAGGAAGAATTTGCTGACATCTTTCAGAAAATAAAGTACTCCTTTGGTCTGCTGGTGAGATTATACCACACATAATTACCGTATTTTCCGGACTACAAGCCGCCACTTTTTTCTGACGCTTTGAACCCTGCGGCTTAAACACCAGTGTGGCTCATGTATTGGTGGCACAAAGCTCGTTAGCTTTTTACAAGCTAGCACGGGTCACATCAGACCCGGTCAGAGTGGACCACATGAAACTGTTCGAATAAATTCAATAGCGGCTTAGAGACAGGTGCGGTTTATAAACAGGTGCGCTCAATAGTCCGGAAAATACGGTAAACATGGAGGGATAAAACTACAAAAATGTAAATGAAACTGTTTGCCGTTTTATTTAGGACCGTCTTAAGTCCAGCATCTCACAGCCTGATGCACCAGAGCTGCTGCACCACATCTTTGTACCTCTCAGACTGGTGAGGCCGTGGATTTTGTCACTCAGTGTTTTCTGTGCCCCTCTGTTAGTGATCCTCACTGTGGTGAAACTCCTTTTTACAGATGGTGAAAACCACCGGGGGGCCGGCGTTAGGTGCATCGGTGGTCAGTCCTGCTATGACCAGTGGTGCAGTTTCACTCCTCCAGGAGCATCTGACTGAAGAGGAAAAGGGGCTGTGGACCTCGTTAGGAACCAACTGGACTTCACCCTGGTGTGTGTTCATGTGTGTGACTCTCAGCTTTGGCAGATTGTATGACACTGATCTGACAAAGATCCTCCTTTCCTGTTCCCCAGTTCACAGCTCAGCGTGTCTGTTCCTCCATATTCACCTGTCTTCCTGGATGGGTGGCGCCCTCAGGGGTACGACTCCACCGGTCAGCCTTTGGAGGATCCCATCGAGATGCAGCACAAACAGGATGCTTTAAGGGAAAGTAGGGAGGCACAAAGTCTACAGGACCAAGCTCGACATACAACGCAGGGCAATGGGGAAGGCGCTGATGAAGTGTGAGTTTATTGACACTGAAAACAATACACTGCAAACCAAGCTATAATTATAATAGCAGGAGTCCCAATAAAAGCTGTAACTGCACTGGAGGCTATTAATATTGAGAATAAGTCATTTTCCTGTCTGATTACTGACATCTGACTCCACTTTGTTAATCCTGTTTCAGAGAAGGAAATGGACTTCCACCAGAGGGTGAGAGACTTTACTGCTGCAGTTATGACTTTGTGGCTAGAAACAGCAGTGAGCTCTCTGTGCTACAAGGAGAAACACTAGAGGTACAAACCCACAGTTAAAATCATGGGCAGTGATCAGGCTGTATTACAGGTTTATTTTTGCAACACAATACAAACCTTGACCTCTCTCCTCAGGTCATTGAATCATCAAAGCGCTGGTGGAAGTGTCGAAATCGCTTTGACCAGATAGGATTTGTACCTTTTAATATCCTGGAGCCTCTGTCTGCTTTGAATAACACCGGGAGAGAGAGTCCGGTGGTACGCAGGGAGTCGAAGGTACAAAACAGATACAAGTACACATATACGCTGTGGCTTTTTTGTAGTAGTCTTCATTTCTTGTTTCTCCACTACAGAAGATGCCACTTTCCCCTCGGACAAAGTGCTTCTCATATGCTGCACCAAACTCAGGTCCGACCAGTCCTACTGCTACAAGTCCAACAGTGCGGACTCAGAGCATGATTTTACCATCTACAGCCATGCAGGGAGAAGATGGTGACCGAGGTAACATAAACATGCACGCTGTTGTAATGGATGAATGCATGGACAGTGCACAATACAAACAGAGAGAGTGAGTTAACAAATTACCGTATTTTCCGGACTATTGAGCGCACCTGTCTATAAGCCGCTATTTAATTTATTCGAACAGTTTCATGTGGTCCACTCTGACCGGGTCTGATGTGACGAGGCTAAATGTATCGGCGGTACGGAGCTTGCTAGCTTGTAAAAAGCCAACGAGCTTTGTGGCGCCAATACATGAGCCACAGGGTTCAAAGCGTCGGAAAAAAGTAGCGGCTTATAGTCCAGAAAATACGGTAAATTTAGGAGGAGATTCCACCTGTTGTTGAAGAGCAGAGGACACTGTGTTTTTCATGAACCATGTGATTGATGAGAGTCAGGCCTATGAGTAACCATGGTAACGGGCTTATAAAGATAATTCAATTGTAGCCAAATAAAAGAAATAAAACAAAATAATAGAATAAAATACATTAATCGTAAATATGAAAATAAAATACATTAGTCACTAATTGTCTTAAATCCCCAACCATCTAAAAGACAGAAGCTGAGTGCCATAATGCTACTGCCATGTTTACTAATTTCCTGTGTAGAAGCAGGTGCACTCAAACCTCTGACAATACCTATGTCAATATCTTATATAAATGTAAGGAAGTCCCAGGAAGACATCTTGAAATAGAAACGTGTGATGCTTTAGGTCATCTTGCTGTTTGTGATAATGCTCGTCTGCATGTGAGGTTTCTTTTTGTGTGTTTGTACAGTGCTGATAGTGAACGATGAGCTTCTACAGAGGTTAGCTGAGAGAAGAGAGTCCGTCCGTCCACTTGTGGTCCCTCGCGCTGCTGACACCGCTGCTCCCCTGAACTACCACTCGCCGTCTTCTGAGGTGGAGGCCTGGCTCACCGCCAAGGGTTTCAAACAGCAGTGAGTGTTGGAGAAACAGTCTGTTCAACCTATTTGTTCATGTATAGATACATCTGCAGCTTTATTCAGTTTCAAAAGTAACCGTGGAATTGACTCTTCCAGTTTTAACAGCTTGTTTCTACAAAGATCCATGTACCGTATTTTCTGGACTATTGAGCGCACCTGTCTATACGCCGCTATTGAATTTATTTGAACAGTTTCATGTGGTCCACTCTGACCGGGTCTGATGCGACGAGGCTAAATGTATCGGCGGCACGGAGCTTGCTAGCTTGTAAAAAGCTAACGAGCTTCGTGCCGCCGATACTGAGCTACACCAGTGTTTAAGCTGCAGGGTTCAAAGCGTCGGAAAAAAGAAGCGGCATATAGTCCGGAAAATACGGTACTCAAATATCACACGCACCAAGCACTGATTTTGCTGCTTCTTGTCGCTGTGTCAGGACGATCCAGAGCCTGGGCATTTTAACTGGGGCGCAGCTGTTCTCCCTAAATAAGGAGGAGCTCCGCACGGTGTCACCAGAGGAAGGTGCAAGAGTTCACAGCCAGATATTGGTGCAAAAGGCTCTTCTCGAGGTTTGTTCAGTGTTATTCTGGATGCACTCCATGTTTGTGTGTGTATTTCTACCAATATGCTTGGGTTCATGTGTCCTCAGCTGTTTGTTTGCTCAGCCTTGAGTTACGTACAGACTGACCTACACTCACTAAAGATTAGACTCATTCTGCTTATATATTTAACTTGCATTTATTCACAAACATAACCTACGTGTCAGTATTTGCAGTGTTGGTTTTAAATAGTATGTACATTTATGAACCCAAACCTGGAGTCCAATCAACATCAGAGCAACTTTAAATTGTAAAAACACAGTTCACGAGATAAATAAGATTTTTATCAAAGTTTTGATTTTCATCAGTCCACAGTTGGATGATTTAGATAAACAGATGCTGACTGAGGTTCAAAGGTCTTCAGAGGTTGAAAGGAAACATTGGAGCAGTTTCACATCTCACAGAGGTTGTTTGTGTAAAAGAGCATCCTGACATTTCTAAAGTGTTTTATGGATTGATTATTCAAACTGAACTTTTCTGGGAGAATATTGTGACATTGTGTTTGTCTGATCACATTTAATACAGAAAACTATTCCAAAAGGTTTATAAATGTTTAAATGTCACTGTACAAACCAGGTAATTAAAGTTAGTTTGATTATTAAATTGATTTCTTTAGGTGTGTTTGAATTTACCTTGTGCAGATTTAGGTTATCAATATGGACAAAGTGCTTTAACGTTCGTTTTTGTTACATCAAATTCATTTTTGTGTCTTTCTCAGGATGTGCGCAAAGCTTCAGAGCTGGAGGCAGCAATGGAAAAACAAAAGCTGAAGATTGACCTGAAATCTGAGTGATCTGAGTTTTTATGATCCTGTAATACAGATGTGGCATCAAACCTTATATGATGTGAAGATAATATGAATCTTTTCATCATACATGCTGTTAAATCTCACATGAACTACTAATTTTTTAAGACGAACTAACACGTTTACTAACATTATCTTTTTTTTTTTTTTTTTTTTTTTTTTTTTACAAGTAACATATTTCCGTTATTCTTTGTTAATAAACACAATAAATCCAAAAATGATGAGAATGTGTTTGGAGATCTCAGACCCATAAAATGTGCATTGTGTTTAAAATGTTGACGACTCCACTGAAAAGTTGTTTGTCTGACTCGTGGAAATTTTCATTGACTGCACATATCAACATAATATTCTTTATTGCAGTCAGATGCTGTTTCAGAGCAAATAAAAATTAAATATATAAGTTCTCAAGACAATAAAATGTTTTCTGATGCTGTGTTTTTATGGTAAATTGAGCATATTATGCTTTAATGTTCAACACAGAAATAAAAAAAGGATTGTTGACAGTGTATTGGTCTGTTTTTTTCAATCTGAAACAAATGATCAAACCACAAGGATTGTAAAAGAAAAAACTGAGTACACTGTAAAGGCACATTTTTATCAACTTTACTTTATTACAACAGTGAAAAAACCCAGATTCGGTGAAAGCAGGTCGAGATAAATCAACATGATTCAGAGCTGTGCACAACAACATGTTTCTTCAGTACAAATAACATCCAGCAGACGTCAAACGTTCCCGTGCAAACAGGAATTATTTGATTTGGCTCAACTACGAACAACAATTCACTAATCGGACGATTCCTGACGAAGCTTTGCACTCAACTAAAACTGTTATTTCATTTCTTCTGAGGTAGCACAATTACTTAATGTTTTCAGTGACACAATAATATTGTAGAAAAATTACACTCCAAGTGGACTATTTGAGGATAAAGTTCAAGTAAACAATTATCTTTGCATGATATTATATGTTGCATATACTTGTTAAAGTGGTTTTAAAGAGGATTTAGTGCAGCAGCTGGTGGTGTAGCTGTGAATAATTATACAGCAGAGAATTTATAGAGGGGTGAAAGTAAGTAAATAAATAAAATAATTGTGATAATAAATGAGAAGAGTCTCTTTGGCCAATACAAGCAATACAAATATATCAAATTAAACCAGATGGTGGATTTTTTTTTTTTTGTGTCTAACATAAAGTAGATTTTAACCTTAGACATTGACAGCCATATGACCCTGAAAAAAATAATTTTACAGATTTTCTCTTTTTCTTTATTTCTGAAAATGCAAGAAAATATTTTTAAAAAATTATAAAAATAGACAGAATTTAAATGTGTATTACAAAAAACATTAAAAACCTTTAAATGTGAATAACCTTAAAATATTTTCTTCACATTAAAAGACAAAGTACATTCACAAGTTTAGAATTATTTCATGAGTATTTCTTTTTTTTAATAATTCAAGTTTAATACTTAAAATGTATTTCTGGAAATAGCAACATTTATTTTTACATTTACAACTACATAGAATTTGCTTAACAGTCATGTTGTATAAATAATAAAATTTACAGCACAAAAACATTGAATACATTTTTTGCATATGCCAAAGTAAAATTAAAGCTACAAAGTGTTTAAAATAACTTTATGAGATGGTTATTATTCCAATTTATTTGATCTTTTAATTTAGTTTATTATCTAGTATTTGTGTGTACTTGCTTTTGTAGCTTGAATTGCAAAATTTCACATTTGTTTCAAGAAAGACTTTTGATTTCTGAGTGCGTTTACTGAGGTAAATGATCCAGTGTCATCACATGGGACCGACCTTCAAGCAGGAGAAGAGGTAGTGATGGATTCTCACTGCTGCTGACTCTCAGCATCTTCACTCCTCACAGGTGATGGTCTGATCAATGCAGTCCCAGCTCTGGAGATCTCTCTCTTGAAACCACAGCTGGATCTCCCTCTGAGCCCCCTCCACTGAATCACTGGCATGGACCACGTTCCTTTAAATGATCATTGTACATGAATATTTTACGTAGATGACGACAAAAGCGGTATGAAATGTAACTGCTGTTTACTTAATAATGAGATCACATGACATCAGGTTACCTGCTGACATGAAGGCTGAAATCCCCTCTGATTGTGCCGGCCTGGGCCTCCGCTGGGTTAGTGTGTCCCACCATTTTACGTGATGACTGGACTACATTGTATCCTTCCCACACCTGAACAGACATAAAGATAAAGATACACACATGCACATAAACAAGAGATTTGCAAAGATTACTAAACCTTATGCAGAAATACAAAAAGAAAAAACAGAAATAAAGTAAAAACCATCCCAACAAGATGGCAGACAGATGAGGGCTCACCATGGCAACCACAGGTGCTGAGGTCATGTAGCTCAGCAGACAGGGGTAGAAGGGCTTTGTCCTCAGGTGACAGTAGTGCTGAGACAGGAGGTTCTCCGACACCTTCACAACACAGATGCCAACTGTTAAAAATTACACAAACCTGCACAGATATTTATTTCAGACACAATAATAAAACTGAGACAGTTTTATGTCAAGATAGCAAAATATTTTTGTGCTCAACATGTGCAAATTGAACATAAAGGATTTGGCTTTTGAGTGAGAAAATTAACTGATAAAAGCAGGACATAGTTTTCTGTTTAGTCGACTAATAAAACACAGGCCAAATGTACAATCTATATGTTTGTAATTGAACTTGATCCAATTAAGTGGTATATACTTTGCAAATCTTAGTAAAATTAACTAAAAAAAATGAAACTTGCTGACACAACATAAAAACACATGCTGAGGATGTGTGTTAGCATCAAGTAGATTTAAAGTCTTGCTCCATTTCGGACATGTGTGCTGACTCTACTGTTATTTTTTGTCTCATGAATGACTTGTACCTGCAGCATCTTCAAGCCGACCAACTTGAAGCCGCGCTGCTCAAACCGCTGAATGATTTGTCCCACAAGACGACGCTGAACTCCATCTGGTTTCACAGCTATCAGAGTCCGCTCCTTCACATCTGGAACACCTGTGGTGACAAAACACCAATGAATGTTTATCTTCCTCTATAGCTCTAATTTCAGGGAAACAGACTTCCGGTGTAGCTGCACAAGACACATGTAGTTGTGTTTCCATAACATTAGAGGACATTTCTGGACACTCACCTCAACCTTTCATATTTTCATGCTAAAATGTCTTAAGGGGACACGTCTTTTGTTTAGTGCGCCTGCGTAAATGCTTCCAGTCGCTCAGCATCAGTGCAACAAATTAACACACGAGTCGGTTTGCACGTCCACCAATGAAGAAGCGAATCAGGCACGTCAGATACAGTTTGCATTTTGGTCAGTGACTGAAACACCACACACGAGCTAATGAATGACTTTATGCGATCAATTAGACACACACGTGATCCGGCACAGGAGGAACTCGTAACTTTGAGGCTTCCTGCGGCAGCAGCGGGACTATCAGAGGACTGGATGGAAGTTTGGTTCTGAGACAGAGGTCCGGGTTTACTCGATGGACTGCGCCTTTACGCACCGAGCGCGTGAGGCTTTTTTTCTCCTCTCTCTCTTTTTGGCCAGGTCCCGCGCGCCGGTGTGGAGCTGTTTATACAGCACCGGGGCTGCTCATATCACCACCACTAAGTTTTGTGCCTCTAACCTAGTTCCAGTTCATGACCCCATGATTCGGGCGAGATAAATTGTTTGCACAAACCGTTTCGTTGGGTTTGGGACAACTAAACGCCTCGGAGGTAAAGGCTCTTCTGTGCCAAACAGTGACCTGCTTTTAAAATCTGAAGTAGTGTTTTTTTTTGTTAATTTTATATTTTCAAAATAAAAACATGTCTTATAGTTTTGTTACCTATTTAAGAGTAACATTTATAATATTCCTTAATAAAAACAAAGCTTCGTTTAAGTTCTGTCTAAAAGATTTGAAGAAATGTAGATCAAGTAAAAAGTGATGGTCACAGCTGATGTAAGTTCAGTCACTTACTTGATTTGCTTCTGTGCCAAGCTGATCCGTGTCCAACCCGCAGCGCAGAGGGGACCCCACGTAGTAGATGTTTGGTGGGTTGTTGATGCCCCAAATAAAAGTGCTGGAGAATCCCGGAAAAAATGCGCCGCTGCAACATGACCGTGTTTTGACGTGTGTCCTGTCAGCTCTCCGGAGAGTGGAGTCAACCCTCCTCAATAAAAACTCACGAGTCATCCCCCTGTCCGTCTCCCCTCACTGTCACTCAAACACAAACATTTAACTCCAGTGATGCCAGATGTTTGTCTTTTCTCTTATTTCTCCACAATCATTTATTTCAGCATTGACCCACAGTTTATATATTTTATTTTCACACCTCTTATCACTGGATTGTAACAATTAATGGAGGCCATCAATGAACCTTTTGTAGCACATCTTAAAATTCACTTCAAGCTTCTTTTTCTGCAGGTACCAAACAGTGGATTTAAGGATCAGTCATTTCGCGTGCACTTTAATTTCTTTCTTTTTTAAAATGAAGATTTGCAAGAAACAAAGTAAAAATAAATTAGCATCCAGACTTTTACCTTTTTGGATCTTGTTTGCTTCACAACTTGAACTTGTGTTTACTTAAAACTACATACCTGCTAATTGGTCATATTAAAGCCCCACACACCATGCTTGTATCAGGGTTAGTGTTGCTGTGTCAGATTTGACACCAACAGAGGACACTGGGTGGCCTTCCCAAAAATAAGTCATAAGTTAAACCCATAAAAATGAAACCTTTCAGGAGTTCAATCTGCAAACCCAGAAACCCATTTTTACATTATATACACACATATTAAGTATCATGGTGAGATTTTGAGGTCAGAACCAGCTCCAGTTAAACTGAGGGTGTTGAGCAATTATTTATTTCTGTTTCTTTCTAGCCCTGTGGGTTGAGCTGAGTCACCTCAAGTCTGCTTTCTAATATCCAGCAATCACATAGTGAAGTGAAACTTCCACCAGAACCAAAAAGGAAATATCAAAGGCTACTACAATGTTTAGACAGCAGACAGGTAAACACTTCATAGATGCTCAAACTTCACATTTGAAACCTTGGATGGATGTATAGCACCAGACACTGACATTAAAGCCCAGATCCTTGCTGCCAGTTAAACATGCAGAAAAGAGCCCTTGATGTTAAGTACTGATGTTTTCAACATTGTTTCATCATCTTATTGTAACATGGGATGTCACATGACCCAACTCAAGGCTTCATTCTGGTGGTTACATGTATTGAGTTTTATAGTTTCTCATAGTTAAATCTGCTCTGCATTATTCACTGGCTCCATAAAGAACCAATTTGGTGTTATTAAAAAAAAAAAAAGAAAGGTCAACAATTATTCTGCAGTTTAACTGAATGATTTCAAATTTTTAAAGAGATGTCACTGTCAACTGTAAAGCAAAACACTCTTAAATCTCTTAATACAACCAGTATTCTCACAAACAATACCAGAGGGCACACAGACCAATCACATCATGAATTAACCAATGCCCGAGTTTTACTATAAAAAGCACTTTAATAATCAAGCAGGTTTTCTCTTTTTCAGAATGGAATGATATGAAAGATCTTAAGTTGAGAGTCCGTCTCCTTTGGAGATGAAAAAGGCAAAATGAATAAAAGCAGACATTTAAAAAACTCAAAATGAGTTGAAAGTGCTCAGTCCCAGCTCAGCTTTGTTGCGGAGGCGTGGGAAAGAAGGCCTGGCTCAGACTGCTCCAGGTCTGGGCGAAAGCCAACTGCAGACCAGGTTTACATTTCTTGCCAAATCATCATTGGCAAATACTTAAGGAGGGCACCGCTTTAAAAAAAAAAAATTATAATGTGCCAACCTTCTACAGTAGAAATCAAAGAAAATCATCAGCAGCATCCTCAACCTCCAATCACTCAACCAAACAACGCGTGTTGCTCCCTCCTGATACTTTGAAACAGTGGAGCAAACCTGAATTGGAGGAGTGTTGAGCAAAGTGGTCAGCACAGGCAGTCCTTGAAGATCATAGTTGACGTGTGGAGTGGTTCAGTCGTTGTGCTATAGCTTGATGGTGCCAGTGGGCAAGCTACTATTACACAGTCTGTAGTAGCGAAGGTCATTCACCAGCCGCTGCACACTCTGGGTGAACGAAGGCAGGTCCTTGACAAAGAAAGGTTGAGCACTAATATTAATTTACAGTACAAAAGAAAACAACACATCATGAAAACACAACCATATGTACTCTGACATAAAACATAATTTTTACCCGTTCAAGCTTGAAGTTGCGTGCGAGAACAGCTCGCTGGCTGGTGTCCACACCCTGACAGCCGTTGAGGAACTCTGGCATGAAGGCCGAGTAGAAGGCATCAAAGTCGACAGAGGCCATGTTGTAAATAGCGAGGGTGATTTCCTCCTGGAGGAGGTCGTGACTTTTGTGAAGAAGGACTTGTAGCAGCACGTTGATGAAGTGGAAGAGCATCGAGGTCCGGAAAAGCTTCTGAAGTGCAAGAAAAATGAAAGAATGATAATGATGCTGATGAACGTGAATATGCCCCCAGTTGGTTTTGTGTCTCTAACCTTGGGAAAAAAAAACCAAACAAAAAAAACAGTACTACCTTGTGAAGTTCTAATGTTGAAGCTTTGTTTTGTTTATTTTACGTCAGGTCCCTTAGGTTCATTTTAGGTCATATTGTCTCATATTTTTGTCCATTAAATTCCAAGTAAGAAGTGAGTGAGTAAGACACTTGGCAGTGAAACATTTAAATATTTACATTTTTAAAAACAAATAAAGATTATATCTCATGCAATGTTTTGTGTTTTCTCCACTGTACCTAAAATCGAGGTACATCCTAAACTGTGTGTTGTGTAATGTTACACCAGTAAGCCGGGTAAAGAGCATGGGGTTTGTGAACAACTCTCCTTCATTACGTGCTTCACATCAAAAATCAAAACCACGGACAGAAAAGTGGAACTTACTCTGTGATACAACTTGTGCTTGCTGTTGAGTGACTCCAGATAGGAGAGATTCTGCTTGAAGATGTGGATGTCAGGCTGCAGGAAAGACTGTCCAAAAGCCTGGGAAAGATATTTCAGCACAAGTCAGAAAGTTAAACAGTGCTACATTCAAAAATGATTTTAATCAAGCGACTGCACTGCAATTAGTTATCTTATAATTTAAACCCTGAGTGAGGCCAATGAGTCCTGATTCAGCAAGTAAGCGGTGACTCACGCTTACAATGATCAACAATGATCAGAGCTGAAGAGGTGAGCAACTGTTGCCACAGAGTGTGAACACTTTACTGTGCAATTACTTTTACTCCCAGAAGAGGGCGACAGAAGCTCCACACTACAGTTCCTGTAGCACAGCACAGAGGACTGCTGAGGGCTTTAGACCACAGGCTTTATTATAGTGACACCTAATGGAAAGTAAACTGGATAGAGTCTACAGTTATTATTGAATGATTATCAGTGTATGGTGTATGATGACAACAACTAGAGGGACATGGGTACACACCTGCATTGCTGCTGTGAACTGGGCCTCGTTTTCCATGGTATCATCAGCAGCTCCTCTTTGGACACTTGTTAAGACTGAAGTTTTAAAGAAGTATCTCCAGTTCTGGTGAAGTATTTGGTATAGCAACTCGAACATCTCGGCCTTGACATCTGGAGAAGACCGCTATCAAAAAAACAAAAAATTCAATTAATCACTATTTATTTTTTATTTAATAATTGTGATTTACAAAGGGAGAAGTGGCAACATAAACAAATTTAACATGCTCGTCAATCCGGAGGAAAATAAAATCACACTGAAAAAATGAATGAGCAGCAACTGACCTCTGCCACAACTGGGTAGACCTGCTCCATGCACAGAGAGAGGATGCTGGGTAGGAAGGGCTTGAAAGCTTGACCAGGCTCTTGCACCACCACCTGCAGGATTTTCAGGAACTTCTGCACCACTCTGCACCCTGCACTGCCCTCCTGCAGAATGCTGGCCGCCAGCTGTTCCCTGGAGCACATTCAAATAAAGTTGCATCAGTGTACGAGTGTTACGAGCCTTTTCAGTCTTTGAGTAATGCCACTTAAACCTTCATCCATCCAGAAGGCAGGCAATATTACAAACTAATGGAAAGTATCTATTGTTTGTGAATTAATTTTTTTACCTGGTGAACATGCTAAGGAAAGTGTGGATGATTTGTCCTGTGAAGGCAACACCCATCTGGACTCGCAGTGCCTGAAACAGCGTCAAGAAGAATGCCAGCATCTCATCGGTCACATCTACAAAAGAAGTGACAGTTGGTATTAGTAGACAGTATTTATTACTAATTTCATTTGCTTTGTACTGAGCGCAAGAGTACTAATATTTTGAAAATCAAGCAATTACATTTACCTGACTAATATAATTTAAAGCTTAGGTTAGGTTTAACGTTCATGGGCATTGCTACTTACTGCACTGGTGAAAGACAGATGTGTAGTGAGAAAACAGTAGGAGAAGTAAGTGTGTACATCCTTCTGTTTCATCAAAGTCACACAGGTAAACTTTGAAAGTTTTTATCTCTTGTTTTTTTCTATTTCACAAACTACCTGTATGTATAGTTTGGGTTAAAGTCACATGTATAGATGTATAATGATGTAGCTAAAAACCATGTTATCCTGCATGCACTGGTAGGAGGTAAACACTGCCAGTAAACTGTTGCACAGTGGAATAGTCCTTAGTTTCCTGTGACAGGACAGTGTTAAAACTGGGCAGTGAAGCTGTAGATGACAAACTAACCTGGCTGCTGAATAAACACTGGGAACAGGCTGAGGGACACTTGGACAGACTCCTGAAGACTCTGGTAGCAGATCTGACGTGATTTAGTGGATTCACCAGAGATGCTGTCCACTATATCTCTGAGCACACGCAGGGTCTGCTGTATCACTGCTTTCACTGGAGGAGAGAAAAGTGGTGAGAAAACACATTTACGTGAGAGCAAAGAAAAACACGGTGTGAACGGTGATGTATGTATAATTTAAAAAACAACAACAACAACAACAACACACGCACACACAAAAACCATATCACAAGAAAAAAATACTGACTGCCATCCAGGCCGGGTTGCCGTGGAGTAATATTCACTGTTCCTCTTAAAATCCGATACTCTCGAGTCAGTGCTGCCAGTAGACTGGCATGATTGCTGGAGCGTGTTTGCCACTGCTGCTCACTTTCTGGTAAATTTGGCCAAGGGAGTAACAGCATGTTGGATAATGCCCTACACACCAACATGTGAGCCTGCAGGAGAGCACACACACACAGACAGTTATCATTTCAACACTGAAGACATTTCAGGAAACTCAATTTGTAAGATTCTAAGTAAACTGTTATGCTGTGTAATGTTTTACTCAAAGACACACTTTGGATGACATAATTTTCAAACATCCATCCTATAAATTAAATTACATTATGAAACATCTAGGAGTTAAACTCATATTTATTTTGAGTAATCATGATTTATTTTAACATAATATTCTACTCCACAGGCATATACAACGTAACCTCGACTAATATTTACCTCTTGGGGAAGTCTGCGGGTCTGATTCTCTGTAGTAATCAGGTTAAAGATGTTCTGAACAGCAGGTAAAGTGACCAAGAACACAGGCCTGACGGTGGAGGTTATGGAAACCATCAGATGACATGCTGAGAGCAGCAACTTTTCAGGTACCTGCAGATCAAGAGAGGATAAAAGAGGAAAAC
Organism: Pseudochromis fuscus; assembly: GCA_900323345.1. Taxonomy (NCBI): domain Eukaryota; kingdom Metazoa; phylum Chordata; class Actinopteri; family Pseudochromidae; genus Pseudochromis; species Pseudochromis fuscus. The sequence goes on along the minus strand of OOFC01029395.1, from coordinate 22,809 downwards.
TGAAAGGACTATTTGGTGACAAACCAAGGCAATAATGTCAATAACATGGAGTGGTCTGCTAATAGGTCTGTTATGTAAAAAGTGTGAGTTACACACCATCAGTTTCAGAATGAATAAAATTGCCCTATTTCATTATAGTAACACATAAGACAAGCTGGGGGAAGATAAACCAAAAAGGACCAGGAACATAAATACACAAAAACACTGTGTGAACATGGGCAGGTTTGGAGGTTTAAGTATTCGAAAACAATTTCCACATCAAACTTCCCCCTCAGTAAACCACTGTTGCAACATGAAAGCATGACTACATTTTAGATCAACTGTTCATAAAAACCTACGCATGCATAATTTGAATTTCTCACATTTTAAAAAGAGATTTTGCAGACTTTTGTTTTCTATACTCTTTGTATATTTAAATTATTATTTTACAATATAAATAAAGTATGAGGCAAGCAACCTTAGCTGTGATGAGAGGACTACTGGCGTCTACAGCAGACGTGATGAGGTTGATGAACTGGCTCTGGTTCTGACTGTGGACTTCACTGTAGAACTGTGCGAGCCAGTGAGAGTAGGCTTGTAAAGCAGCGAGGGCCTGTGCATGTCTGTAACAAACAAAATGACACAAACAAAATATGATCGTGACATGATCTTCTTGTCATACATTTCTGAAACATGAGACATGACATTTAAATGAAAGACCGACTTGATTTCCAGCAGCTCTGTCACAAAATAAGATGATTTTCTAACTTGATCATGTAAAACATGAAGTTTTTCTCCTAGTAATAAACAAGAGGCAAGTTCACCACCTTTAAGTGAATCAGCTTTTATTCATGTTGTGAAATGTCTGAAGTCACACAATCAAACTACTGTGTAACCACCTCTCAGTTCCTCTGCTCTCTTTACAGTGACGCTGTATTTACTAACAGTACATCTCTGTCATTTTTAACCAATGGGTCACATGTTCAGGGTTAGGGTTAAAATTTCCTTTAAACATGTGATACTCACACGTCAATGAGGTCTGGCTTGAGTACAGAAGGCACAGCGGTCTCCAGGTCGTAAAGGCTGGTCTGAGAGCCATAGCAAGTCACCTCAACCAGTCTACAGAAAACAAACACATGGTTCACGATGATATTTTACTTGATTAAAAACCACAGTCACTTACAAAATATAAAAAACACTGAATATATATAAACAAAAAAACTGCTCGAACAGAACACAAAAACAGAGGACATGCAAACTTAAGTGCGAGAGCGATAAATAACAGTAATGCTATTCATTCTTAAAAACAAAACAAAAAACACAAATAGTCTCCTGGTGTTGCCACAACAATCCCTCATTATGTCTTGGAAGAGCAGCATAACACTGACCTCTCCACCACTGCCAGAGCATCAGTGAAACGTGCAGCAAAAACCTCCCCGATGAAATGCTCAGCCAAGCGTCCAACAGCTTGAAGGAGGGAGCTGAGATCCCTGAGAGAACAGTGAAGTCGACGGCAGTCATTCTCTGCAGTGATGTTCAGTCTTCGACCTGAGAACGGAAAAGAAATTGCAAATGCAGATCACATGTAATGAGTCAGTTTGGCTGAAGTGAAAATCCAAAAAACTGAAGGGGATTTTTTTTTTTTAATTAAAAGTTACTTACTTGTGCCAGTGGTAACAATGAACTGCTGCAAACCCAGATATACATCCAAGTTTTCTTGAAGGACTGGAAACTTGAGAAGAGAAGAATACATTTATTGTGTTAATAAAATCTATTTTCCTGTAAAATAATTAGACAATATGAAATATATGAAGAAGCTCAGCACATGATAAACCAGAAAAGACTATTTGGAGAAACTGGGTTCAAACAAATAACAATTCATGCAATCCAAACAGAAGTCAGTTCAGAAGTTCAGTTTTACATTATAAACAAAAGTATGATGAAGCATTCACTAGATACACCATCTGAATTAAAGACATCAACTCATCTCCTCATATGTGCCCTACAATAGTCTGACATGTTGATTGTACCTAAGCTACATCAAAACTAAAGACAGCATCAAATCACAAGTGTGCGTTTGTTGATAAGAAAAGAAAAGAAAAGAAAACATCACAAATAAGTCAGATATAAAAACACAGGGAACCTACTAAACACATGGGTGCATCACGCTACTGTCATGGCTACACCAACAATGATTTCTTACCAGAGTGGTGAATGCATGAGATGGGAGCAGCTCCATCACCTTGGCAACCACCTCCAGACTCTGACGCAGGTACCTTTGCCACTCGGTCTGTTGCTATAGTTACCAAATAAAGGAGACCACTCAGGATTTGAACTAAATGATATGGACACCATCGTATTGTGTGCTTGTGTAGAAAGAGGTTAATATGCAAACATGAGACACATATTAGGTAAAGAAGGTACAAATGTGTGAAATACACTGCATGTAAATGTCTTACATCATCATCCAGAGTCTCGTCATCCAGCTCTTCTAACTGGGCCTGATTGTATCTGAACTGAATGCGATTCAGAACTTCCCTTAACAGAAGAACTAAGGCATCTTTGTACCTGTCCGATCAAACAGGAACAAATCGAACATTTTATACATGGTTGACTACAATATACAAATGGTTTCATTAGGATGAGATTATACATTGTAATTTTTCTGAGCGACTTACCTATTTAGGACACTTTCTCTGTCTGCTAGCCTGCTTTTGCATTTGGTTGTTAGAAAATCCAAAAACACACTCCAAATGTCCAAACAGGCAAAGTAGCCTTCATGGGTAGGCTGGAAAAAACAAAAAGAGGCAAGTTTGCATGAAATCAACACCCTGTAGTGTACGGTATAAACAAATGGTATGCAAATGTTTGACAAAGTTACCTGATTGAAAGTGTACTTAAAAAGCAGGGCAAGAAACTCTACAATGGGAAACTGAGGACTCGACTCAATCCTCCTCAAGTGAACACTGACAAACAGGCGCAGAAAATCTGTGAACTTTTCCAAGTAACTGCAAAATGAGAAAGAAATCATTAGGACAAACTGTGTGCACCAACACCACGGTGCACTAATGGATTAAACGATACCTCTCATCAAGTTCCTGTAAGCGGCTCTTCACCGTATGAGCATTATTCTCTCGTGTCAGCCGTTGCAGAAGAAAGAAGGTCTGCTGAAACATTCGCAGCAGGTACTCCTCAAAATCCATTGGCACACAGTTCTTTGACACCAGTTCATTTACACAGGTCATGGCAAGTACACCAAGTCGAGCGCGATCCACCTTGCTACCCTCACTCTGCTGTCCGTTTCGCCCTCCTCCATTTGATGTTGGCGGCATTGTACCAGGATTAAGCTGTCCATTAGAAGAGGAGGAGTTGGAGGAGATGAAGGATCCTGTCTTGGCCTTTGTCCGAAGATCACAACCAAAACGTGCAAAATGGAAAATGGATGCCAGCAGGGTGGGTGTGATACTCGTGGACAGAGGGATCCAGCTGAACAGGTGAGCCAAACACTCCAAAACCAGACAACAGAGCTGCTGACTGTCATTGTCCAATGCTGCCATGGGCTGACAAAGCAGCTTTGAGTACTGGCTGCCCTGAAACAAACTGCCAAGCAATTCCACTGATAGACACATGAAAAACAAAAAAAAGTGTGGTTAAATCACAACAAACAAAACCCTTAAATACTAAAAACACTTGCTATATTCAAAGTTAAAGAACACAAACAAGCAAGAACTGGTTTGTGATTATTACAATCAGTTTTAATTAAGTAATGGACAATTCACTCACCACTTTCCCCTGAGGTGGGTGAGGGTGGTGGGGTAGAAGCTATAACACTGTGCTTGTCCCAGTAGGTCTCGAGAATACCTGGAGAGAAAAAAAAAAAAGACATCTACTGCAGAGGTTCAACCAAAATATTTCTTCTGACTGACACCTTTGCTCCATTTTTTGGCCGATATTTATTTTAGGTAAGAACAGATTTTATTCTTATTAGCTTTTCTTTTATCGGCACAAGCATTGTTACACATCCCTATGTGGATTAACTACACATTACTATGGACTAATCAATATGAGCATACAACTCTTTTTTGCATCATGCCTGCAACCTGTTCTCATGCTCCTACACTCAGAGAAGATGCTCTATAATTGACGTAACAGCATCTATACCTTGCAAAACTGGCTGACTGAATTAAATAAAGGAAGATCAGAAAAATAGAAATTGTCCAATTTTGCCAAGTCTGATGGCAACAAAAATTCTATGCAGCATCATATTAGTGTGAACAGCCATGATTATAAACATCTATGTCTATCTATGCAAAAAAAAAAAAAGTAGGAAATAGGACGACAGGAAACTCTTTTGCATTTGTTAGTTACTATACATAAAAGTCAAGTTAGATTATCTCATTTCTCAGTCAAGGGCTCTTATAAAAACTAGAATAATTTGTCAGACTCTTTTTAAACTCCTCTGGTTTATAAGCAGCAAAGATGTTGGGAAATTTTGAGAAATTGTTTACAGTTTTCATTATTTATTTCCTTCATGGGACAAGCCTTCAGATGCTCTTGCAGGTTACAGAGGACTAAGAAAACACTTTCAGTTCTCAATAACTCACCCAAGACTTACTATAATCTCTTTACCATGTAGTGGAAATGGCTATTAATGTACCGAAAACAACCTGTAATGCAACATCCAACTGTCTGTTGTGACACACAAATACAGACACAGAGGACCTTTCTTAACAACAACAAAAAGTTCATTTGGTACAATATCATTATGACTATATAGCTTTGTTCAGGAACTGTGCTTTATTTATTCTTTTTTTTTTTCATAAAAGAAAGATGCAGAGTAATCCCCTGGCATGTACAGCTACTTCAGTATGATTACACAGTTGCCCTTCAGAATTTTTGCTTACAGTAAAAGCTAGGACCATAAAAGTTAACTTACATTAAGAAAACAACATGCATATATTGAGTATTTAAAGGTTGTTCTCACCAGTCAACAGTCCGAGCACGGTCGGTACCTGCTCCAACAGCAGTTTACGCAGCTCGTCTTTCCTGGCAACACTAAGATCTTCTCGAGGACACGCAAGTTCCTCTGATGTAGTTTTCAACATTACCAACCCTAATGGAGCCAGACCTGGGGACTGGATCAGCTGTAGTTCAGGAGATTGACAGACAACTCAGCTTGGTCAAAAACAAAGATCAGCTTTGTCACCTTTCAATACAATCAATGCACTTTTATGAAATTATCCTTCATATAGCAAATGCATTACATATAATAAGTGTGACTTTTGAGATGGTCATTTACTTGCAAAATTCACAGCAAACATTTTAATAACAGAAATGATTTTAGCAGGGTTTACCTGAAGAGTGTTTGTAAAGAAATCATGGTAGAACATTGGCCAGTCCTGGCGACCAATGTCCACGATGACTTTGCAGAGTTTGTTACGAATGAAATAGGGCACAGATTTGTGCTGGTCAAGTAGGAGTTTGGGCAGACAGCTGCGAATCTCCATCTTGTCTTGTGATGCAACACCAATCCACATCTTGTTTACCAGGTTCTGAAAGCACAATAAAACAACCAGCTGTCAAATCTGCATTTGCAATTGACTATATATTTATAAAGACATATTTTTGACAGGAGTTCTGCTGAATGATAATGTGTTTAAAAACAAAATGTTTTTTTTTTACAAAAAGGTGTGTACAAAAAAACATTTTAACTAACATACCTGCCACCATAAACATAACACTGCACCTCAGTTGATGAATAGATATCAGACAGGAAACAAAGAAGATGAAAGTCTGTTCTAAAGAAGTCACAGGATGTTTCATGCTATTCAAAATGTATAACACATTTAGCTAACTTGTTTTGTAGAATTAAAAAAAACAGGAAACAGGAATACAGCATGAAACAAATTATTCTTACATACCGTACTTAGGTCTGAGAACTGTTTTATTTTTAAAGCATTCAATTTTTTTTTAAAGACAGCTCTAGACAGAACTTTGAACTGAAATACGTACGTATGACCTATGGGACTTACTTCAAATACTGTGAGACTGTACATCATAACATACTCATTCCGAGTATTGGAGAGGAAGAACAAGCAGTGGCGCCATGCTCCTGTCTGCTGTGCAAAGTTATTCAGCAGCTCCTCTGCAGATAAAAGGAAGTAGGCATGACATCTGACAAACCACCATGACAGTGTGGTACTTCACTCTCAGACAGACTGAAAGTAGTGCGTCACAACACAGGAAGTGTATAGAAAAGCAAAGCAAAAAATACTTTTACTAGAAAGGAAATAATTTGAATTTACAGTAAACATTCTACATTGACAACTACATCTATGCTGCAGTACACAGTACATGGTATTTGAAGATCCAGACTTTCTCAGGCAGATAGGCGCCAAATGTTAAAACAATTTGGAGAGAAGAGGATCGAGTAGGAGAAAACCTTCATCTTTTGTCATCTATATTAAGAGATATGATGGATTTATGTATATTGTCTTTCTACCAAAGAAACACAAAGGGATATATTTTATCAATTCTGCATTTTTAGTGTTATTTTTGTGGCATTTTACTTTAATTTCATCGTGACAGACTAGCTCCTGACAGGAAATGAGAAGGAGGAGCAAGGGTCAACATGCAACAAAAGGTCTGGACAACCTGGAGTTGAACCATGGACAATTATGTGGTATGCACATGAACTATTACGCCACCGGGTGCCCCTTTTATTGCACATTGTTAGGCATTGCTTTAGGCCAGGGATTCTCAACTTGTGCCATGGAGGGCCGAGTCCCTGCAGGTTTTCTTTCCAACCATCTCTCCAGCAGCTGATCTCCCTGATGAGCTCCTTCCCTCGAATTAAAGGAGGTGTTGATCATTAAAATCACCTGCTTTAGAGACCAGCTGGAAGGAAAACCTGCAGTGTCGCGGCCCTCCATGGCACAAGTTGAGAACCCCTGCTTTAGGCACAAGTCCACTGTTGTTTCCATTTCAAAATCAGACACACAATACTGAAAATACTGCACCAAGCTGTTACTTCTAATGTGCAGTGTTGGATTTTACAAGGCCAGAATTACCTATTTCTCTTTTTCGTTCATTAGTTGTGCAGCTGTGAAAGAACTCCGTCATCAGGCTCTCCAGAGCACGAAGTGATGCCTCCTCTGAAGCCTAATGGATAAGAAAAGGCATAGTTAAGTATGACCAGCATATTAAGATCATCTATTAGACAGCATGCATAAGACAAACCACTGAATGTTGTCCTTCCTTTTGTATGAAAAATCAACTGGATTGTCATACAAATGAATGTCCACTAGTGACAAAATTCTATTTCCATTTTCTTAATTTAGTAATAAAGTGCACAAGGGCGTATCTTTACATGCCTATTCCTTAGTTAGTTTTTATTATACTCAACAAAACATGCATCTCTAAGTGGGGTTGATATTTTGGCACAGTGTCCTGAAAATAGAGGTTGGCAGTCCTACAAACTGCAATCTGGCTTTCTCGTGTGCAGGAAGTTGAACCCAGACAAAAGGGGGGAGGGGGGGCACGAGATAGTTAAGTGAGATTTTAAAGACCAGTCCCAGTGGCAGGCACGTCTGAATTCCTCAAATAAGCCACAACTTGCCGAGGCTTAGCACTACTCAACGCAAGTATTCGGTGTTGCAAGATGGGCGTCTTGTACCGTGAAATGGCTTAACGAGCTGTCACATCCCGTGCAATACCTGGCCTCAAAACCGTTACATGACATAACAGCAATACACCTCTGTGACGCATATAATCACAGGCTATGAGCTATATGTAGAGACATTTTTGTACATCAACGACTTAACATCAGGTCTTTTTGCTCACATACAAGACGCAAATGGTTATGTATTGCGTTAGCTACTAGCAAACAAGACATGAAGGTAGCGCTGGATAAATAATAAAACCATACTCACCATGTTTAGCTGGCTCAGATGCTTTCTTCGGTCTACGTAATCACTGATTAATTACAGTAATAATCCAACATTAGTTAGCTGGCTAGCCAATTCCGTAGCCAACGTTAGCTAAGGTGTTGCTGGCTAACGTGAAGGGGGTTCATCATGGTCTGCTCTACACACAGTTAGCTAGCAAAACGGTTGGCGTCGTTGACTTTGCCTATAACTCCAATTTTAAAGCGAGTGAATATGCACACCTAAGTTATATATCTCACAAATTTGTAACGGCAATAAGTATGTAATACTATACGTGCTTTATCCTGTTATTCCCCCTTTTTCATTGCTTAGGGCGGCTCAACAATATAGCTAGCTTGCAGGTTACAGGCTCTGCTTCGCAACTTCCGCTTTTGCTGCTACCAACCCAATCGGCTCGTGTCAAGTCATTCACTGCAATAAAAGCATCGATTTCCGGGTATCTTTCAAACTAAAACACCTGTGAACATAAATGAAGACAAAGGTTTTTAATGACATTCTACAAATAAAACTAGGAGCCATAAGTTATAGGGAAATCATAGACTATATTTGAAATGTTATATTATATACAGTCTATGAGGTAAATGAAAGAAAATTGACTAACACAAAAAGTGTTTTTATTGGTTGTAGCAAAAGTATGAGTTTATCCTTTAAGTTATCCTGAATAATGTCGAGGTAGCAGTTTTGGAAGTATTTATGATAAACGCTATTTATACTTGACACATTTAAGTCACAGTGCTTCTTTTGCTTGTTTTATATTGGCTAGTATTTGTTTAGCTTACCTAAGGATGTCAGACATCATGGAACTTAAATCCATCACATCCTCAGGCTCAGTGGTAATCTACTCAACTAACATATACACATATGACCTGAATTAATGTAATAACTTAAATGTCATTCACATTGTGCATAGTAAAGGGTGATGTACAGCCCATACATTGATTGGAAAGATTATACTAACTCATTGGATAATTGTTCACAACACAGAAAACAAGAATGACATTACAGAGACACAACAACTATATCAGAATACTTTATTGATCCCTGAGGGGAAACTGTGTACAGAGGTAATAAAAGCAAACAACCAAGATGTAATACACATGATAATATTTTTACTGCATGTACTCTTTACACTATGGATCCTGGGAAAGTTTGTGCAAATGTTACTTGAAGAGCCACAATCCACATGGGCTCACACACTGACCATAGTCCAAAATGCATTTATATTTTTGGTAATAGTTCCTCCTACCAGTGGACAATTAATTACATCATGGGAAATTTCCCATGACATTTTCTAATTATATACAGACACATATTTTAAATAGTAGGGAATAATAATATTGGGTTAAAAATGATAACAGCCATTAGTGACACATTACTTTCAGTTCGATGGCATGTCGTTAACATAGTAGAAACATAAGCAAATGATACAACATTTAAAACATTGCTGTCCTTATGTTGGCAGTTAGCAAAATATATACAGGGTTGTAGGGCAAAGGGTTTCCTTTCATGCCAATACAATCTTTTGCTTAGAAATTTCTAGATAAAATGTGGCTAAAAACAAATTGCATAAACATCCTAATTTCCAGATAGTATTTTTGAAAAAAGGAAACTAAAATTCCTGTGCCACAGTGAAGATGAAATCAAACATAGTTTGTCAGAAACATAATGTAAAAGTAGTCAGTTGATAAAGTTAGGCTGAACATCCTTAATGATATTTATAACTTAAAAACAGTGTAATAATTATACAAAATATGATACTATCTTATCATTTTAGTCGAGCAAAAAAAGGAGAATCCATGTAGCTTCAAGTGGATCCTATCTCCTTAGTTTATTCATTTTCAAGGTGACTCTCTGTGGCTTTGACCTTGTTGTTTTTACTGAAGGTATGCTGTCTTTGTGCTTGCATGCTATATGCCCAAGCTCTGTCTACACCATGTCCCTCAATTCTGCAGGGTTTCCAGTCAGGAAAGGGAAAACGACCAGCTACCACTAAGGCATCATCAGGAAGCTCAGCCTGCAACTTCTCTTGCAATAATGAAAGCTAGGAACACAAGAGAACAAAACATACTGAAATATATAAACATAATGACACATATAAATTCAAGCACACCTCAACAATGGACTAACAGATTCTTCCTAGAGTGGGTTTACTAGGTTAGAATCTGAAATTAAATAAATGTATAGGTCCAAGGTGGCTTTCAACAAGTTAAAACAACTAAAACAGTATTACAATTATTGTGAAATAAAGAGAGAAAATGTTTGTTTTAATTTTTGTATTATCACAGGTACTTGTTCATTATTGGACTTACCACACTGGGGGCCAAAAACACTGTAATATTCTTGCATTCTGTCAAGTCGACCTGTGATGAGACAAGGCAGGATGTAAAGAAGTCAGTCTCACTTTGTCATTATTGCTGTCTTTTTGGAAGGTGAGAACATTTTCATTCAAACTATTGTGCCGTTGCAAGAATATATTACAAGGGGTTTGCATAAGTTTGTTGTAGCAAATTTGAATGACAGTGTTACTAACACCACAAACCTTCCAAAGATCCTCTCTTCGGTATGAGACTTTTCCACGGTGGCCTGCTCTCCATGCATGAAAGTGGGCCAGGCGAACAAGCCAGGGGTTGAGCTCATAACCAACGGCGGGAGTGAAACCCTGCTGATGGGCTTCTAAGACCTTAAGAGATAAAATTAACCACAATCAAAACCTGTTTCAAACCAGTGTAAGAAAAAGGAGTCAAAACTTCCGGGTTCTACTTACAATGCGACCATCTCCAGATCCCAAATCTACAAGACCCCCTTTTCGACCTCTTAGTAATGTCATTACATTCTGTACTTGGGCTTTACTGGCAGGAATGTAAGGTACCTGGAAGACATTTTAAAATGCTACTGAGAAAATGAGTGATGTTCCTCTGGCCTTTCAAATCTAAGTCGTACAAATACCGCTACAAAAAATTGTTATTTTAAGTGTTAAGAACAATGTAGGTCACACCTGTAGCCTCAGGGGGACTTTCCGGAAGCCTGGCTGGAGGATTCCTACCCACATAGCATACACAGCGAGCCCAGTGCCAGCAGCTATCTGAGCAACACCCCAAACTCCGAGGTGCCTTGTCTTGAGCTCAGCAAAGACCTCTTCTGGTCCGTCATCGTCCATTCCTGCACGACAAGTGTGATCTGAGGTCTAAATCTATTTTTTTAAACATACCATAAAAGTCACAGACAAAATAGGAAATATTTCTTCTATTAGTTGTATGAAAGGGTATAATCTGGAAACGAGGAGCAACCAGACTATATACACCAATTTGGCATCCGTTTTTGTAAACTGTTTACAGTTATTTTCTTTCTACACTTAAACCTACCAGTACTACAAATACATCTTTGGATGCGCACAGTGAGTTTTGATGATTTTTCTTTAACGTTTTTCTAAAGATGCAAGGTGAGGTTGCAATGACTTACCAAATTTGTGTGGGTCTGTTTATGTTAAATTCATTAGAGCAACACGTTGCTGGAGGCTATACTAGTTTAGAAACTGTATAGATGTCTGTGTCTCACGCCATCCTTGAATATACCCTGAACGAGTATTTATATGATGTAAGATTCATTCACCATAAGACATCTGACCACTAATTTATGAAACCCTAGTGATTTGAAATTTAAAAATCATTATAATATTCAAGAGTAACGCTTCACCCATGTTATTTTGATCTACCTTCAATATGAACAGTAATCTGAATTTTTCTGATATGATTTATTACTGAAACACCTCTGGCCTGCGGGTTGTGTGCAGCAGTTTGAGGGTCACATGCACACAGTTCCTACTTTGCACCCAGCAGCATTGTCTGGATGAAAATAAATACTAACACAATAACTAGCAAAACTATTCCTTGAGTTAAAACAATTTTGTCATAGAAATCAATAATAAAAACGCAACAACTATGCTATTAAAGTAATTAATAAAAAAACATACCTTATTGACCTGCTGTAGCACGGCCGGACACATTAAACAATAGGACCAGTCCGTCGACGAAATATTCCGTATAACCAAGGGCTAACGTTAGTTCCGCTGGAGTGACGCGTGTTTCCGTGCATGTAAGTTTCAACACTTAAACTTGGTCGCATAGTATAAAGGCAAAACCATTTTTGTAGTTGCAGATCATCAGTCCAACATGGCTTTTTTTTTTTTTTTTTTTTTTTTTTTTAAAAAAAAAAATTTAAAAAAA
>OOFC01029395.1:0-10641 GCA_900323345.1 Pseudochromis fuscus | reverse complement strand
AGTTCCGCTGGAGTGACGCGTGTTTCCGTGCATGTAAGTTTCAACACTTAAACTTGGTCGCATAGTATAAAGGCGAAACCATTTTTGTAGTTGCAGATCATCAGTCCAACATGGCTTTTAAAAAAAGAAAAGTTTCAAAAGCACAGGGAGTGACCTCAAACATTCTGGAATCACAATTGCTTCTATTTGATCCCTGAAACATATCAGTGGAAGTTCACTAGTACACTGTAATGTCTAAGTAATTAATTCCCTGTCATTATATAATATATCCATTCCATATTTTAAAAGGTAAATCCCGTCTCCACATTACTCCTTTTTAATCACGCTTTTATTAGAAATACAACATACAGATACCTGAAAAAAGATTATATCAACACACTGTACAAATCAAGTTCTTCTCACATATTTTTGGAAAAAGGTTTTTACAAATATTATGTATGCCTGGTATCAAAATGGAAAGAATCCAACAAAAAATTCAACATAATTCAAATAAAGTCAAAGGAACCACCCCATCAGTCACTGTCTGCATCATCACTGATGATCCCCTGCAGATTGGTCCATTGTGATATTCTTCTACGCCCTCTGTGTGCATCGTTTTCCCGATCACTATCAGGGTCCGAGTTCAGTGCGCGCTGATAAGTAGGGGAGGGAGGGTCACGTTTTTCCTGCCATGCTCCTCTGCGTTTAGGTCGACCTGAGAGTGGTAACCACATCAGGTGATCATTAATCAAAAGTTTAACATGCTACCATTACTATTGACTAAAATCTCTTTAAAATTATAGATGTGTATTCAACACTAACTTTACTATGGATGCATTTCTTTGCACAACCAGGTTATAAATCACATGTGTTATATGGTGTATAATAAAGCAATCTAATGTCTCATAACATTTTTTTCATGTGAGAACCAGTAAATGTCTAAAATGTGTTTGTTATTTATACGAGTACTTTTTGCAGCCACTTTGCATTTGTTTGCTGTGGTGAAATTCATGTTATGTTCAAATTAATTCTAATTTTTTCCAAAATGCAAGTAAAACCAAATGCAGCCTCGAGGTTGGCACTAACAAAAAGATGATTTTCAGAAGTTATAGTACTTTTATAGCAAAACAAGCTGATTTGCATCTACTTGTTTTGTGTTGGTACAGTTTTTTGCACTGCATGGAATCTAGCCACACAACTATTTCCAATGAGGTGTGTGCTTGGAAAGACTCATTGCAGAATTTATGTGGCTAAAGCTATTTGACTCTATAAAAATACTTATTCACTATAGTCTCCCAGAAAACTTAACAACACCAAAAAGTAGAGAAATAGTTACCTTGTGTGGTAATGATGTTGTTGACATCAAGCGCAGCCAGTTCCTGAGATTCCTCTCGCAACATTCTGACTTTTTTACACTTCACAATAGTTGGCTGACCTGTGAGTAAGAAGAATGACTTTATTCTTTTGGGTAACCACATAGTTTTAGTTAATTTTTTTTGAGTCCACTGATGGTTTATGTATTCAGCTCATATATAAGTCAGAGCATGCTATAATGGTAGATGTTGGGTAAATTCAGTGGCAGCATTGCAGCTGAATTTTGATATTTTTGTTGCATGCTGTGACTGAATTTGATCTTCTGGTTAGTTGTTTTGTGAAGATCCCAAATCGGCAAACACAAAACTGGAATTTGGAAAATGCAGAAATGAGGCAAAAATGTGTGGTCTGTAAAGATGTGAATGTATTCCCCTGACCATGGACACCAAGATCTTCAAGCTCCTTCTTCAGAAAAGCCACTTTGGAACGAATAGTCCTGTGGCCCTCCAAAAGCTTCTTGTAATTCTTCCGCACTCCACAGAGAGCAATGTAACGTTTCAGCCTCACAACTGCTTTGTTGTCATCCTGCAGGTTCAAGCCAAAGACAGACAAGTTGTGAAGTTGCAACATTTACTCTCTGTAGTAAATGGTGATGTTACTATGTTTCTTTCCGACTGAAACTTGAGTACAATAAAATAAATCCAGCTACATCTTCATTCAGAAGAGACAGGATTTAAGGCTGGGTGGGTATAGACACGAAATATTACAGCTACTCCTTTGCAATTTCTACAAGATTGAAAACCAATCACTTTAAAGCATGACCAGCATCATCAGCTTACCTTTTGAACTCTGGCACTCTTGTCTTGTTTGTGTGTCTGTGTTTTCTTCTTCTTTTCTTTTCTTTCTTTCTCTTGTATATTTTCTTTGTGACCATCTTGTTCATCCTCCAAAGACGGAAATGACGATGAATCTGAGTCTGGGTCCTCAATTTTCTTTTCCACTGATTCCTCTCCATCTTTTTCTTCTGTACACACCAGTAGAACACATCAAGCCATGTAAAAAAACTGACAGCATGAATGTATGTGCTCCTGTTATTTGGATTTTGTTACTGTATTTTTTTTTGGAGCAATCTGGCACAATGATTGACTAAAACTATCTTATCTTAACTTTTGTAATGTGAATTATATTGTCACCTTTTTCACTGTCAGAGGAAACATTGCCATTACTTTCGTCACTCCTTCCAGACTTGCTTTCGGCATCAGTTTCATTCTCCACATCACTCTGTGGCGTTTTCTTTCTTTCACTTGTAGCGCTGCTTCTTGTCTTTCCGTTCTTTTTCACCATTTCCTCAGGACTCTCATCAGAGTTACTCTCATTCCCATTATTAATTTCCTCATCTGAAGAGTCGTCACTGCTAACCTGCTGTTCGCCGTTTCTATTTTTCTTTTGCTGGGATTTTTTCGCCTCTTGCTCTGCATCAGACTGAGATTCACTTTGTTTTTCGTTGTCACTTTCCTCACTTCCTGTTTTGCAGTCCTCTTGATCCTCTGATTCTGTCATCAACCACATACACACAGAGACACAAAAATAATTGTCATGGTTTAGATGCAATAAACTTTAGTGAGGGATTTCACAGACAAGGTAAATGTAATGTAAGTGCTGAGTGAGTGACATTATCTAAACAAAAATCCAATAGGTGCACCAGACTTGCTTTGACGGTAAGTGTTAACCCATAAAAACTACCTGCAAATCAGCTTCATGGTCAAAAACTGGGATAAACATTGGCAGTTGTACTACAACACAGTTACATATCTGTATCTCTAGGACCTCTCTGTAGCTAATATGTAACTTCATGTTGTATTTAATTGCTGAGATTACTTGGAACTTCAGTCCCCTAGTCATTAAAAGTCCAGGACATTTTGCATTGAATAATAGCAAAGTAGAACACGCTATAGAGGATTAATCCAACTGCATTTCAAACTAGTCATAACCAACCTGATGGTGAGCTGAGATGATCAGATCGTGATTTCTTTGCCGTGGATTTGTCTTCGTTCTCACTTATCACCTCGTCATTTTCTTTTTCTCTCTTCCTTTTGTTCCGAGGCGTCTTTGTGTCCAGCTCACTTCCACTTTCGTCATTACCCTGGTAGAAAAATCAGTAGCGATAACATTAACCAAACCCTCTAAAACAAAGATGTTATGCAGTATATTCACGGTATACCATAAGCTATGTGGGAAGAATTCAAATACCTGCATTTTCATGAGTTCTTCTTCAACCACCTGTTTCATGAACTTTTTTGCTTCTGGACTTAATGAGTCACATCCCACATGTGCCAGGTATCGCCTTTTTAAAACTCCTAAGGTCAGTGTACTAAAATAAAACAGCAGAAAGATTACATCAAGGATTGTGAACAAGAAAGTGAATTACATTAATGGACACAATTTGCCTTTGTGTTTTTGAATACACTGAGAAAACATTTGAAAATTGTAATAAACACACAAATATTTATAATCCTGAAATGTGACTGTCAAATGCAAAGTTAGAGAAATAGTTAACTGATACTTCAAAAAAAGAAGAAAAACACATCTTACCTTATTTAAATTACTTAAGAAAAGTACTGCTGGATAAGATAACAAATTACTCCTGTCTGCTGAGAGACCACCACTTCCTACCAATAGGAATGGTCGGAAACCAAAGACTTTGCATAAAAATGGACGAAGCAATTGAGGCTCAAATATTTAGGGGCGTGGTTAGCTTAATTGGCAAGTCCCATCTCCAATGAGAGCAGTGCAGAAGTTGAGTCTCATACACATTGGGCAGAAATCTCGGGTTCAAAAGTCAGACCCGCCTCCTCACTTCTTCCTTCTTATCCAAATTTGGTCAACTTCTGGCTCCAAACAACCAACATGTCGACGTTCAATTACTCATCTCTTGGCTTCAAAACAGGAGTCCACAAACCAGCGGCTGACGTCACACTTGCGTAACATTACTAAATACAAGTCTTTGGCAGCTGTCACTGACACGAATATGTATTTATTTATCTATCCAAAGCTACTCCATCAAGTCAAAGTTTGACTCCAATCTTGACTAAACACACGGACAGCGTCGCACTGACAAACCATAACATTGCTATCAGCCACGTGTGTGTTGTGTTATCTCAGCAGCCAACCGCACATTTAACACACATTATCCACAATTTTACCATCAAAAAGCGCCACGTACAGCTGGTTTGAGTATTTAAATGGGTGCTGAATGTAAAATTCAAAGTAACAGCGGGTATTACAGCTCACAGCGCTTCGCGCATGTAAACCGAAGTTAGATCTTTAGACCACAGAGGACTTGTGTATCTAAACCGTACCTGAGGTCCGGCTCATCACGGAGCTGATCACGCACAAACCTGCGGACACCTGCTCTCTCTTCTGTAGACACCATCACGTCAAATTGATTTAACTGATCTTGGCGCCAGCGGGGACACTTCCGCGTAGCAGAAAGTGACGTCAGACGCAAACCACGCCCCACCGCAAAACTAAACATCCAACCCTGATCAAAGCATAGTTACTCGTTTTATTTTTTTCATCAGGCTGCCACATTGGATTTGTTGTTGTACAGTATATACACAATTTTCATTATGCTCAAGGTATAATAGTAAAATGTTTGTAGTTTTCACAAATGTCATATTTATTATTCTCCTAAATGTCACAACACATTTAACACACAATTTAATCAAACTACACTTACATATTTTTATTTTATTTTACATTACATTTTATTTGATTACTATTTTGCTTTATTCTACTCAGTTCAAGTCCTTTTGTGATGTGACAGGACTTTCCTTTTGCAAGGTTTTAAGATGAATTGTACGATTAGCACTCTTTTAAATAGAAAAGAAAACATCTTTAACAACTCTTGTTACAATGTAAAGTCCATATTATTGGCTTCAGTCACATTAAATAATCAAATTACACTGGTCTACAAGGAGAAAGCCTCAGAAATGAAAGAAGCTATTTGACCAGAATTTGGTCACTAATAACTGGCTTCAGTTTCCAAGATACAGCTTTGGGTCAAAATTGCATCAAAATAATTCAAAATTAGAGGGTGTGTGTGATTATGCTTCATAACGTTTCTACAAAATGTGATATGGTGTCACACCAATCGTTATAAATGTATCTTTTTAACATAACATATATAACTTTCCATTAATTTATTCAGGCCTTAATGTACATCTATAGATTACATTCCTATAATCACAGCAGTTTCTTCTGATTTAAGTGTTTTTGATGCACATCAAATATTGATTACTTCCACTTGTTTATGCATGTGTGTGAATTTATTCTTTTATTATTCATTAGGAACAAAGAAAAAATAAGACAAGGAAGCTAAAGCTGAATTTCATAAGTAATTTATTCAGAACATTTCCATGACTACAAATGGACGGAAGTTGTATTAGTGCATATTTCAAGGTATTCCAGGGTTATTTTGTGAAGGATCCGAGATACATATTGCTCTCAGTCAAAGTTCAGGATTCAGAGTGATTAGGTTCACACAAGTCACAGGTGAATATTAGAAAGAAAATCCCTATCCTCTCCCTGAGGGAAATAAAAATACAACCCAGTATAAACTTTTTTTTCCTCACCGTGTGGCCAATTAATTTGTGTAAAATTTGGATAGTTTGGTATTAGACGAAACAAAAGTGAAAGTTCATGGCTCAGAATAAAAAGCATCATCAAAGAAATGGTCACGGTTCCTCTTGAAACATTAAACTGAAATGTAAGTTCATATTTTATTCATTTACAGAAGTAAATTCAAAATCTGATCTGCACTATAGAGTGCACCAAATCGTTCCAGAAATTAAAACCCATTAAGCACAAGTTAACACAAAGATTCCATTCAATACAAAAGTTAAATATCAAACAATAAATTAGGTTCATAAATTAATTAATAAAAAACATCTTGATGCAACAGCTGTAATAATTTAAATAAAGAAAATGGAGCTGCTCAACAATCTCATTCATAGACAACCTCACTAAAGATGGCTATTCTGTTTTATTCCAGTGTTAACATATCTCGGCTCATCTTCACCCTCCTCTGTCTCTCACTGAGACAACAGGTGTTTCACACCCTGGATAAACTGACACAGTGTTTCCTACAAATCCACCACAGAGGAGGCTGCCAGTGCATATCATTAACACCCACATTAACAGTAGGCTGTCTGCTCTAGGAAAGAAACCCACCTATGGGGTGGGGGTTGGGTTTTGAGGCCTACTCAGGAGGTTCCTTATCATCTGAAAAGACTATTTCTGCCAGTTTCAGTCCCAGGAAATTTGACATATTTCCTATTTAAAGAATGTACACAACTTGTTTTCCTGTAAACAGAAGCATTTTTCTTATCTCAAAAATTCTCTCCTCAATTACAGATCAGTCATCAGTCCCCACATTTCTGCAGTGAAGTCTAAACACATTTCATGAATTAACTAAACACAAAGCTATTGCTGTGATCAAAGATGTCTCTTTCATTCTGCTAGCATTCAAAAAAAAAAAAAAGAAAAGAAAAATGAACATACATTAAGTTGATCTCCCATGTCTTACGTTTTCACATTATCAGTCCTTATACACAGTTTGTTGACCGTGCCCTCTTTCATCGTGCATTATGTGTCTCCTTACGTGGATCCGTCTCACTCGCCTGTCCCCTCCCGCAGCCCCCTCTTCCTCTGATTGACCAGCTCCCAGCGATGAACCTGAGCCTCTCGAATCTAAAAGGTGTAAGCCTCCTGGACCAGATCCTCTGCCGTTCTCATAGATGAGGATATTGAGGGTTTCTTCAAATATTCGAGCCTCAGGAAACTCAACCTAAAAACACATTTGTTTGGCAGTGAGTGGCACAGTATTTATTTATTATGGACAATAAAGTTGAATGTTTTGTTCTTTTTTACTCCTGCTTTGTAGAATACAAATACAAACTTAAAACAGGTAATACTTTAAATATATATATAAGGAAGTCAGTGAAGTATATTAATTCTACCTTTAAAAAATACAATAGAACGGATAATTGGTTCAGCCCAAAGTGTTTGCTTTACGGAATCAGGACCAAGCAACAGGACAAGCACAGTGATGACAGCTGAAGAAACCGGTGATGCAACTAAGCATAAATGACAAACTTAGTCAATCTGCATTTTTTTTTTAATACTTGAAATTAAAAAAAAGTAATTTAAAAACCTACTTTTGAATTAGAATGAACTATGTTTCAGACTCAATAGTTTTTTTTAGCTTTAAGTGTAGAATAATTGATACAGGAAAGGGAACAATCAGTATAAATAAATCATTAAATAAATAGTTGTATGAATAAATTGTGGCAAATAGAAACAATAATTGGATTGTGGTTGAATTCAGGAAATCATTCAACAACAAATTATCTAAAACAACAACAAAAACATTAGGACAGGTCCAATAAGTCCAATAAGTCTCATATCACATGAGACATATTTCATAAAGTCTAAACCTGGAGCCAACACCCAACTTCTTCTGGTAAAAAAGCTCAGCAACTGGCTCAGCTGGGAGAATTTTGTTACCTCTGAACAGAGCCAAGCTGCGTCCCCTGCTTCCATAAAGCAAATATTTATTTTTAGGAAAGACACTTAAACAACTACTTTAATGTTGAATATGTGAGACTTACTTTAGTCTGCTTCTTCTCTGTAGCATAGACAATAGATGTGCAGCATACTTCAGCAATCTTGCGGCCTTCACCATAAAAAGACCAGCAGCAGATCTCATCCCCAAGCACGTCTTTGACGAACAGGACGCGGCCATTAAATCGCAGCACGAGTTTGTCAAAGAGTTCAATGTTCTTCAGCAGGTTATCGTCAGAGTTGCTGGTCACAGTATGAGACAAAGAGTAAGACATTATAATCTGTAGATTAACCAGCAGTTTCCAGCTGCAGATCCAAACAGCAAAGCTAAAAATTGATGTTAAGGTGAATACAAGAAACACTGACAGCTGCCTTTTTACCTGGTATAAGAGTATTTGTTGTTTCCTCTGTTGTTCTGCAATTTTACCACCGGCTGTAGACACAAGACACCAAAATAAATGCAGGAAATTCAGTTGTCTAAATTGTCTTAAAAATAATTTCTACATGCAAACATGGTTTACAGCTGTCAACCCAAAACACACTGTTGTGAACAGCCCAATCTGCATTTGATTACATTTCATTTACCTTTCTACAAGTAGCAATCATCCTCTGTTCTTCTTTGGCTGAGGTGATCATGGGGATGCGACACACACTCTCAAAGACATCCTTTTGTTTCTAGAAGTAAAGTTGTTAAACATAATTTATGTTAAAAAACATTTGCAAGTTGACTGTAAAGTACACCACATTTACCGTCTGCCATTTTTTTGGTGTAAATTTATGTTCTATTCAGGCAACTCCATGTCATGTTTGATCAGCTAATGGATTAATCAAAATAGAAGCATTTTTACACCTGACTTTTTAAACCTCTTGTAATCAGAACAAAAACAATGACAACTCTAAAAAATAGTATCATCTATTTACCTGCATGGCACTCAGACAGTGCTGGACTAGTCCTTGGACCCGATAGTACTGAGCCTCCTTCAGGACTTCGTCCAGTTCTCTGTGGTCCTCTGGTAGAGGTACTGATCCATCCCGCAGGAAGTTCAGAACTAGCCCAAAGTGTCGACCACATCTGTCCATAACCACCCAACCTTTGAATGACAAAAAACATAATTCACTCAGTTATTTGAAATTAATATCATTGTTTGTGTTTGGCTGGCAGCACCCAGTAAATATCACGGATGTGGTGTTAGCCTCACAGCTACCAAATGTCACTCAAGCCAAAATTCCTGTCCTTTCGGAGTCAACATGTTTTTGGTGAGACATCTAAAAAAGCAGGATGTCCCTTATATTCTTACTTATTTAATTTTTAAAACAATTTACACATTTAAAATTCTGTTCATCACAAAATATTGAAGACAAATTAAATACACTTAAGGCTGAGATAGACAAATCTCACACACAGCTCATTTCCAATGCCAGTTGCTTGAGGTGGTATTAAGAGTAAAAAAAATCCAGTAGAGTTTTACCTCCTGCCTGCCAATCCTATTACATGATTTGAGATGTTTGATCTTTTACAACACAACATTTAATAACACCACAACTGTGAATCATACTGTCTAAGCTCATAGTTGACAGAATTGTCTTCCAGTGTATAAATCATTTACATGTGGATATAATGCACTGTATGATATAAAAGTCACGGTTTTGAGATTTATTATCATGGCACTGTGATAGTAAAACTTCAGTAATGAATAAACATTCTACTCCATACTCATTATGTTAAAATTTCTGATCATCACAGTCTTCAGAACTGTTACCACTGTCAGTACAGGTTCAGCAAATAGGTCAGTGCTCACCAGACACACACATCCACTTACCTTCTGAGTCTATGGTAACATCTGTTTCCCCGTTGCATATGCTCCGCAACAGACTGTCCTCCTTGCTTAATGTCTGGACAGTTGTATAGTGCAGTGAGCCACCCACATTTAACTTGACATACTTGCTCCCCAGCAGACCCTGATTTCTGTGCTCCTCCGTGTTATGGCAGGCAGGCTGGGAAACGGCAGGCTGGGCAGAGTTGGCAGCATGACTGCCAACTGAAGCCTCAGCAGACATGGGGCTGAAGAGTCACTTCCTGACTGTAATCCAGAAGAATATGATGACTTGTTTATAATACAAGTTGGACTAGGGAAAAAAGATGAAAGCTTATTATTGTAAATGTGTCCTATAATATTAAAAATGCTATGTCAGCCGTCACCTAATTGACAAGTATGTAGGTAACTCATATATAATAATATACAACTACAGAAAAAAGTAAGTCATTTCTGAATCTGAAGTACTCCAATATTATTATGTAGAAGAGGTCATGATATTTGTTTCGAGGGAAATCACACAGTATGGATGATCCTAAGCGCAACATAAAAGATCAAGGTACGCTGGGAAACAAAGCAAGCCACTATGACTGATAGATATTTGCATATATTCATTCCCCACGGTGAAGATTTTGATTAGACTACATGCTGTAGACATACTGTATATCAGTTCCCTTTTTGTGTAGCCAAACCGTTCCAATTATAGCTGACACCAAACCTCTAAAAGACACTGGAAACAAAATATGATTTGCTATGGTGAAATATGTTGGATCAGTGTACCGTGAGAGAGGATTAATAGTAAATAAAACCCAGAAGCACCTATTACAGTTAAAGAGTTTGAGCAGCTCTTGTTGTGGCAGTCATAGACCATTCTGGATCAATCAACGAACATAAAAACTATTTATCATTA
>OOFC01029391.1:0-17154 GCA_900323345.1 Pseudochromis fuscus | reverse complement strand
AGCCGGCAACGTTTGGCTGCTCTCCCTGCTCTGGGCAAACTGGGCCTGTGAGCCTCACACACACTGTGGCCATTCACTCTCCCAGCACACACAGGATAGAGTACGGATTGTTTGGAGGCCAGTGGCAATGCCAGGAATGCTGAGCCCTAGTTCCTCTCTGGGAAAAAATGGTATTTGGTTCTCTGTCTCTCACTCCCTGCCTTTGAAAGGGTGCAGCAGTCTGATGAGAGGGATCACTAGGTGCATTAGGCGACCTGTTTCCTCTTTCCTGCAGATTCCAGCCTGGCCAGTCAGAGAGGGCCTCCCAGCCAGAGGAATCCTAAGGAGAGCCACTGCCTTCCACATCGGTATTTCCTGACCCAGTCCCACATCCCTAGAGGCTCATTCACAGTTATAGCAACAAAAAAACAGACAGCTATATAGAGATGTACACATTAAATATCCATCTTTAACTCAGCATTGGCAATAAACATCCATTTAGAATTTAAAAGTGTACGAAGAAGTGCCAATGTGCTGACTCTAATGGGCCAATTTCCATCACTTTTATTTTTAACAACTTTTAAAGTCAACTTTTGCACTCAGCATTTTATGACAGTGACCCGTCCAGCTGAATATTGGCTCGGAGCACTTTAGCTCATAATCACATCTGTGATGATCCCTTATAAGTGCACATTATCATTTTCATTATCTTCCGTGTTAACGCAGGAAGTGGATGATCTTTTACGGCTTAAACGCTTTCTCCATATGCAGACCCACGATCGTCGAGGCGTGCGGACCCTGCCGTCCCTGCAGATCTAATTCGCCCGATCTCGGCCCCTCGGAGCCGTGCGTGACTGTGTGTCCACTTAACAACTCAAGCCACCGCTCGGTGTGAATGTAATAACAGCTGACGGGTCAGAGCAGAGAGGATGTGAAACACACTCCAAAAGTCATCAGAGGAGGGACTGTAAATCCTGACATGTTGAAAAGCAGAAATAGGTGAGTAGTTATTTATTAAACACAATGGAGACACTCAGAGGAACAAGTGATATCAGGTGGAAAAGAGATTTTTCTGCAGTTGAGCATGTTGATTGTGGAGTATTAACCCTTCTAGTTAGATAAATAAAGCAAAACAAGTCTAGGTTAAAACTGAGAGTGTGTAGCTTCTGTTTGTGACCATAGACTCCAGTGGGACCAAACCTGAACTCCAAACCACCTGTAAATCATTGGATTGTTTTGACTAACATTGTGAAGGAAGTGCCCAATACAAGCAGTGATTTGATCTAAAAGGACGACTCAGACTCAAATTTCAAGAAATGCAGGCATCAAGGGGCCAAGTGGAGAAGAAGCAGCATCCAAAACCAGTCTCTCTATCAGAATCATTTTAAGGTAAAAAAAAAAAGATGACAACTTTGTAAAAACTCTCGAGGAGACGAGTATCTAACAGGCGAACACTTCACCAAGTTCCTCCCGGAGCTGCTGTCAGCCCCTTGTGAAATTCTGCTCTCTGTGTGTCCACACATGCCACAGGAGATCCCCAGGGTGAAATCCCATCCCGTCCTCCCCACAGAGGTCCTATACTGTCTCTGAGAAACTTCTCACTGAGATATAATGAGCAGATAAGTTCTGTGTCTCTGTGATCTCACCACAAGCTGTCATGCTGAGCATTTTGGCCAAACACAGTCACAACAAAAAAGTGTTATTTAGTCTTATTTTTAGCCAGAAAATCCTTCAAGTGGAGCCAGAGGAGTGAAAACTTTTCAACTCCAAACAAGAGAGGAAACAATCACTGGGAATTACTGGCTGCATTAAACCTAAGTGGGTGGATCGGTTTTCTGTCTTGTAAAATTAAAAAAACAACATTTATCTTGAGACGTGAGACAGGGCGTGAGACTGGCTGATAACTTCATACATGCTGAATCAGACAAAAAGCAACTTCACTTTCTGCTGAAGTATTAGGTTGTATTTGGACAGGACACACCATGAGCTTAATTTTTTCTAGATTTATTTAGTGAAATCCCAGGAGTAGGTTATGTTTAGCTTTGGATGTTTTGGTTCTTCCTGTTCTCATTAAACTCAGATCCAGCTACAGAATGCATGAATGTACAAATGTTGAGATTTTTTTTTATTACTTGGTTCCCTCCCAGCAATAAACAGCAAAGTTAGCAACTAGCTGGTAAACACTGTTGGGGTATGTAGCACCTAAAAGAGCCATGGAGTTGGTGGAGACCAAACCAGAGCTAAAAGTAAATACTGGACTTAAAGGTGAACAAAGAAATGAATGCTAATGTCTACTGGATGTGTAAATAGGCAACTGTTTATAGCTTTCAAGTTGGCCCAGATGGAGATCTGACTAAAGGTGCAAACTCTGGGGGTGAAAAATAAAGCCAACGCAACCATGGCTACAAAACTGAGTCAACCCCATAGACTATATCTAGAGAAGGTGACCAGGTCTCAAAAGAGAAGAGAATGTGGAAGTGCAATACCAATGATGGCCACTAGATGCTGGCACCAGTGGCCTTAAATTCAAAAATGGTCATTTTCAATCCTGAAATATTCAGTCAATAAACAACTCTTCTTCTCGGTGATCTAGTCCATTTCAAAATCATTTCATCATTTAGGAGATATTAGGATTCATGAAGGGGAAGAGTTAGGGGTGTGGTTAATTTGATTGACAGGTCAGGTCTCCAATGACAGCAGCTCTGGTCTCCAGTGAATTACAGGTGGTTTGGGGCACTGGTGAACTCCAGTCTCTGTCACATTGCCCACTTACTCCTCCCTTCATTTCCAAATATGGTCACTTCTGGCTCCAAAAAAACCCAACAACATTACAATGTTTCAAATTCCAAACTTTTGGCTTCAAAATACCACAAATCAACCAGTGATGTCATGTTAGCTTCATACATCTCCCACATACAGTCTCCTCAGACCTCCATGTTAAAATGTCACTTCACAGCAGAAATAAACATGTTTATAGCCTGGTACTGTATGATTCTGTGCATGTTTAGTTTACTATATTTACAGTTGGATTTTGTTTCTGTTTTTTCAAAAAGCATTATAATAATATTCAAGGCTTATTAAATAATATTAAGGCTTAAAGTTATGTTTTACTAGGGGCATTGGCACTTTGATTGACTGGTGGGTGCCATCACAAGAGGCTAGCTTGGTCACTTCCACTTCCTTGTTCCCCCCCAGCTCCTCCCACCCATCCAAATATGGTTGTTTCTGGTTTTAACATGACTACAGCCAAACCTCTAAGCTCCAAAATCTTTAGGAAGATAACAAGACTTTTATTTTGACATTTGCAGACACACCCTATGAGACAGGATCAGACGACTACAACACAAGGAGACAGTGACCCTTAGTGACGAGTATCATACTTTTCCAGGACAGCAAGAGTTAAAACAGTGTGAATGGACTGTTCCATGTGATAATTTGTAATGGTAGAAATGATATAATGATATAAATGATAAATGGTATAATGATATGCACATGATGTACACATGATATGACAGGCACCAGGAGTTTATCCAGCCTTGTTTGTTCTCCAGCATGTATCTGGAGTTTGGTCTTTAGTGATAGTTGTCAACCACACCCCTTGCCCTCGATGGAGACCTGACTTTTATTTCCACAGCTACCACCTTTTATTTGAATAAACACAACAAATTGGTAAAAACTAGAAAAATAAATCTGTAAAATGTTCCTTTAAGATCCTGATTCATCTCGTCAAACATCGGAGACGATTTTTCTGACAGTTAACTGGAGTCTTTTTCTCAAGTTCCTCCATAAACACACTCCTTTTTTGAGTAAACCTGTCCGCACACTAACCCTGCAGCAGCTAACTGCAGGGAAACGTGACCCCACAGTTTCTGTGAAAAGACCAGATCTCGTGTCCTAGACCCAAAACACTGAGTATCACAGTATGGAGTCTTTCCACTGTGATATAAAATGCACACAGTTTGCTCAGAAACGCTGTCATTATACTCAAAAGTGATACTTAGCAAAGTCGGATGAGACGTTCTCATGCCAGCAGAGGAAAAGACGAGAACATTCTTCCCAGTGTTTGGCTTTGAGAGAGAAAATACAGTCTCATCACATCTGCTTTTAACTCTCTGTAGATAACGCACTGATAAAGTTGCACGGTTTCTATGGCGATAACGAGATACGTGACAATCAGAGAGAGGAGAGTTTTGTCTCTCATGTACAAGAATGAAAATATTTTAGGATTAGCCAGGGTTATGGCCGACTGTGTATCATTCTAGGTGAATTAGTGTATACCTATACTTTACTTATGGCCACCCGATTGGTCAAATGAAAGGAAAGGATGGATAAACAGTCTTGACTCAGACCTTTTGGTTCACCGCTCCATTTCACGCCCTCCACGCCCTCCGCCACCACCGCCATCCATCTTCCCTCCCCTTCAAAGCTTGACCCCTTCGCAGGCTGCCCACATCACAGCCCGGATGCTTTTCCCCCACGGTGACATGATGCGAGCAGCATTTATTTTCTCTTAGCGCACTTTAATTACTTGCCGTCTTTGAACCTCGAGCGTGTCCCACCTTGAGGGCAAATCAGGACCGCTGCAGACCAGAAACATCCTCGCTCACTCAGTCTGTTCAGGTCCAGAAAGCCTCGCCAGTAATAACTGTCATCCCACCGTGATGAATATTAAAGACAGCGCCAACACTTACACTGTTTAATATATCATCGCAGAGTTTTAGGAGTTATTTGGAGATTATGTCTTTTTTACTTTTCTGGATTCCTCCGCTTTGCCTCATTATGTTTCTCCTGTGGGATTTCCTGCATTTAACTTTTTCCTCCAACCCACAACACTTACTGTGTTATGGCTGCAATACAGTTCAATTTAAAATAAAATTGGTATGCAATTGTCTCTGCAACATTAAATTCCATGAGATATGTATTTAGTATTGTATTTAAGTACAACCTCAAGGTATTTGTACTATTATTTTCCATTTTATGCTCCTTCATACTTTAGTATATTTACTTAAAAGCAAAGATTGTTATTCCATTAAAAATATATTATCAATTTTTACAATATGATACATTGTGAAAGGTTAAAGCCATAGACTATATATAGAAATGGATGAAGCAACCAGGGCTCAAAAGTCAAGCCAATGTGGAAGTGCAAAAAAATGCAACCACCAACAGCCTCCAGATACTGGCTCCAAAAATTCAGTTTCAATTCAAAAATGTTCATTTTCAATCAGCATTTTTTCACAAGTCATTCTGATGTCATCAGCTAAAGTCAACTCTTCTTCCCTGGTGGTCCATCTGAAAATCATTTCACCATTAAAAAGATATTAGGCTGAGAGAAGACGAAGATTTGAGATCCAGGGTCAGACCCGCCTCCTCACCCCCTTCTTCTTTTCCAAATATGGTCACTTCTGCCTCCATGAAACACAACATGGCGAAGTTCAAATGTGAAACTTGTTACTTTACATTCAGAGTCCACAAACCAACAGGAGACATCACATTAGCTTCATCCATTTTATACATGGTGAAAGCACCTCATGCCTGTATTCATTTCTCTTCCATCAAATTTGGTGTAGATGTTGACCATTTTTAAAACAGGTTAAATAACATCATTTTGTGAGTTTAATTCACAGTTTTTATTAGATGAAAGAAACAAAATACTACTTTGGCATCATGATAGATATAAGGAAACTTCTGTGGAGTGTCCACTCTCTGAGACCATGAAGTAAAAGTTTGCATGCAGGACTTTCAGGTGTAACTGAGTTATTTCATAGAAGTGTACTGTCACCTAAGAAACAGATATGGACTGCAGACATACAAATACTATGTGTTTCATGTCAGGTAGTATATTTGTGTGTGTATGAAAAGTATCAAACAACAACACACAAATGACACATGCATGACAAAAGTTGACCACTGCTCAAGAAACAGCACTGCCTGTTTACTTTGTGAGAAAAAATGGCTGCATAAACAGTTTGCAGAGCTATCTAGAGTGCAGCCTCAGCTAAAAACAACACTGTATAAAATCATAATAGATGCAGAGTTTCACAACAGTCTGGACTCTGTGGAGCTCGCAGAGTGGCACAAACGGCAGGTCTTTGGCAGGAAGTAGACTGGAGGGTTAAGTAAGGGTGGCAGCTGGCGCTGCTACTGATTTCCATGGGTTTGGATGAAAACTGACTGGCTTTTTATAGCACAGTGGCCGGGCGGGGTCACAGGGTATGTGTGGCTCACAGCATTCACTGTGTGGGAGTGTGGCACTCGTTCAGACGGAGCCGAAAGGGAGACAGGGAGAGAGAAAAAGAGACAGAGAGGTGGTGGTGATGGGAAGGAAAAGACAGCCAAGACTCAGACTGAGATCCAACAAAGAGGAGAAATGCTAATGCATGAGGCATTTTAGCTCGATCTCCCCTGAGATCTCCCCCCTGTCATTCTGGAAAGGTGTCATGAGCCGTAAAGAAGAAAAGTGCCGATGGGAGCTCAGCAAATAGACTGAGACAAACGGATAGAGAGCTGCCAAGCAGCGACGAGCCAGGCCACTCCTCCATCACAGCCTCAGGAAATACCCCGGTCCCAGTCCCAGATCTTTAATCACCCCGCTTGTCTAAGTGCTTTTCATGTGTGTTTGTGCACATATACATGCACATGTGTGCATGTTTGTTATCTTCAGACAAGTCAAACAGTTGGAGTGATTTACAGCAGAGCAGCCTCTGGCTCGCAGCGCTGTGTTTTTTTCCCATGCCAGTATCAGCAGAATCACAGATGACGGAGGGATCGGAGGGATCGAGGGGCTGCACGGCCAAACACAAGTTAACACACGAGCCCGGCTGTGTCATACCAGGGATTCCTCTCTGCTCAGCAGCTGGATGATGAGGACCAGAGCACCGGGCAGGCCCTGTCATCCAGGGAAATATAAATAATCTGGCCCACTGTGTTTTGTTAAGTTAAAAAGGGAGGAGATGAGGTCTTCATTTCTTCTTCTGTTGCATTTATCTACATCTATTTAAATAACAGTAACATGGTCATTCTGGTTTGCTGCAAATTGGCCTCAATCAGAAATGATCAAACTGCACTCAGCAACCTAACCGCGGACATCTGGGAGAACAGCCATACAACCCCGTCCAAAGTCTGACAGGTCCACAAAGCTACAGCAAGCCAGGCCCTTGTTGAGACACTGCAGCTGATGCTGCATTAACACACAGCAGCACCGGTTGTTTTCTGCTGAAGTCCCATGTGCTGGTGTCGTCCTGCTGCACTCTGTTCACTCTGTAGAAATGCAGCGATGTAATCCCATTACGTCTCCTCTCTGTGTGATGCCTCCCATGTGTGCTACAGGTGTTACCGTACACAGTACAAGGAAACCTGACTGCTCACAGTTCAGTGTGAGATTCTGGTGTGCTGTGCTAGTGTAATGCAGACTGAAGAGGCCAGTGTCAAGTGGAGATGAAGAGCAGGATCCGGACACCCGCGAACTCCACACTGTGGACGTATCAGGGAGGATTTTCTGTTTTTAAATGGTGGCTCAGTCATTGGCCAGGAAAGTTGCTTATAGGCACAGAGCAGACCAAAAAAAAAAGTCTGCCATGTTTCTATTGGCTCCTGTGTCTTCTGACCAAGCAACAGTTACAAAAAACTGCAGTTCTTCTCACGTCCACTTGAGGCTTCAACAGCGCGTCAATCCCCATAGACCTTCAGGTTAAAATGTTCAACTCTACATCAGAAAATATTTAATCACAGGAGTCTAGATGCAGTCAGATCCACCTCCTACACTTCCCCCTCACATCCAAATATGGTCACTTCTCGCTCCAATTAAACAAAGATGGGAACTCCTGGCTCGGCTTCAAAACGCTCATCCACACACCAGGGAGTGATGTCACTGTGGCCATGTCCATCTTTTATATATGTTAAAGCTTGAGACAAATAAAGCACATAAAGCATAACTCCCCACACAAATGATTTGAAATATAGTACAAATAAAACAATTTTTGGGCTCCATGAGCATAAAAGCTGTAATGATGAGATTTAGTGCCTCTAGTGGCTGTTGGCAGCATTGCACTTTTTTGCACGTCTGGCATTGGCTTTATTTTTGACACCCAGTAACTTTTCCATTTTTATGGAGTGATTAATGCTATGCTATACTCAAGAATGGCTAATTTATTGTTGAAATTTCTAGTAATTAAATTCTGGTAAATTAATAAACTGTTTTATTTCACTCAGTGGATATTTGCCAAAATTATTTTAAACCAATAGCAGCTGCGATAAACCTATAAAATGCCAGAGCTTCTCTGGTGAACACCATCAACACATCGTTACATGATGATCACAGATGCTGAACTCTTCCTCCACCACCGCTGCTTCGGTTGAACTGGAGGCTGTGTGAATTTATTTTGACTATCAGCTGTGTAGGGATTATTTGCTTGAACTGTTTTCAGCGAAGTGAAACCTGTATAAGTGAACACACATGGAAACAGGCGTGCTTGAGTTGAAGCGCCTTTGAACTGGCAACTGACAAAATACTGTCTGTAAATGCTGCTAAAATAAAACTGTGTTTCATTCTCTTTTTGGCATAAGAAGAAAGAAGTTTTCATATCTAAACTCTGGCTAGCTCCTTCCCCACGCTGCATACTGTCTGTCAGTCAGTCAGTCAGTCAGTCATGTCCATGCAAACCACTGAGAAAGCTGTGTCCTGCTCTTACCCTCCACAGGCACAGCTAGATCATACAGTACTCTTAGTGGGAAGGCTCGCCTACATTATAGGGTACTATAACGACAAAAACAAGGCAGTGACTTGGGACTTGATCACAGCCTCTTGGGTTTCCACCAGTGGCTGCCTACTGTGTTTCAGTTCCCAGGCTTCTCCATTGTCCCTCTCAGTCAGAGTGCTGCCCAGAAACAAGCTCCTTTATGGCACCGTGGCTCACAGGACACCAACACAACGCCAAAAACCGCTCGCCAAGTGGCTACGGTTACAAAACAAGGTGCGAGTCCACCTGAGGAGAGGCTCAGCGTGCTGCTGCCTTCGCTGCAGTGCCAGGGAGGAGGCTCCCATCAGGCCGGGGCAAGGCTGGGTTTGTTTGTGAATGGGCCATTTAGCTGGAATTTTTAGTGGAATTTAAGCATGTTGATACTGGCACGTTCCTCGGTGCTCCGTAGAGTACAGGTTACAAATATAGACAGCAGAAAGCCAGTTTGAGTGGTTTAAGGATTCAGCACTTTAAATGCTCAACAGGATCCTTTTAAATTCAAGTGATGGTCAATCAAAATGTAACAAACCTCTTCTGATCATCAAAAATGTCTCCCACATAGCCAGTTAGGAATACTGGCAATCTGAGGTCGTGAAGTTCACTCATACTGGTCTTTTTGTAAGTGACAGCTTTCCAGTGGGAAGATTCCTGGCTGGATATTTCAGGTGCACCTCAGCCATCAAACCCTTCAGGACTCTGGCAGATACTTTCTCTCCACATTTGCATTTTGAAAGAAACTGGTTGGCGTTGTGTTTTTCTGTCTGCCAACAAATCAAATGAAAAGACCAAAACCAAAAAAATGCAAATCATCACAACTTTCCGATGTACCCGACATGTCTGTGGTAATCAGCTCAAAGCCCGTTAGTTCCAAAAGTAAAACTTTAAAACTGGCCACATATGTAGTTTTTATATGGTATATTATGAATATATAAATATTTGTAAAAAGACTCAATAAACTCTGTAAAGATCAAGGCTCTGTAGGTTTGTGCAAGTGTTACTAACAGAGTATATAAAGAACTTTTTAAGGACTATTTTCAATTGCAGACTAATACACAGTGAGCAGTATTTGGGAGTATTTCACTAAGAATGTGTCATTCTATCAAAACTAAATCAGCCCAAAGCCTTTTAGCTCGTACTCTAAGTAATTATTTAAAATAAGTCACAACTTAGGCTTTTATGTTTTTTGTATTATCTTTTTTTGTTGTTTTTTAAAGGCTCAGTGACTTAACAATAACTTTATATCTCACACTAACATCAGGTGAAATCAGGTAGTATAAACTTGCTTTGAGTAATTAGCATATATTAGCTTGATATATATAAAAAATGCTGTATGTAAAAAATGTATAAGGCTTTGATGTCACTTGTTTCTTTGTGACCTTGCATTTTAAAACCAGCAACCATATTTGGATATAACAGGAGGAGTCAGGAGACGGGTCTGACCCTTGAACCCGAGTTTACTGTCCAATGTGTATGAGACTGGAGGTCAACAGAGAGCCTCCAAACCACCTGTAATTGAACATTCAGACCAGGAGCGATGCAAATTTCCGCCTTGCGTGTACCTGCGACGAGTACTCATGGACGTCTACTGGTGATTTGACCACTTGCGAGTAACAGCCAATAGGAGCTCTCCTCCCAGTAACCGCCACTTCTGTCATCATCAATGAACAAGATCGTAAATATTGCTGCTTTTACCTGTTGCTGAAATCCCAGTAATGGAGAACAGCTGCTCTGCTTCTTTGTACAGAATTAAAGTTTTGTCATAAAGCTCTGGCTGGACATACTCCGACAATAAGCTCATCCTCCATTGCTGTTCAGTGACGCCGGGGAAACAGTGATACCATGTGACATAAATTTGTCGCTCGCGTTAAAAGTTTTTCAACTCGTGATTGTCGCGTCTACTTGCATGGCCCGGTGTGAAGTCATGTGAATTTGCATCTACTCGCACCTTCCCATTTGCTTATAATGTGCATGTATACTAATTCGCATCGCCCCCTGTCTGAATGTGCTGTAAACCACTGGAGACCTGTCAATCAAACTAACCAGACCCCTAAACCTTCCTCTTCTTGAAGACGAAGATCGACTTTATGAGAAATATTTTCAGATGGACCAGATCACTGAGAGGAAGAGTTGACCTTAACTAATGACATCAGAAAAATAATTACTGACTAGTTCATGATTGAAAATGACTCTTTTTTTCATTTGAAGTCAGTTGGAGCCAGAGTTTTTGGAGCCAGCATCTAGTGGTCGTAGGGGGTATTGCAGTTTTTTGCACTTCGACATTGGCTTCACGTTTGAGACTCAGTCACTTCGTCTGTTGGCCTTCTCATTGGGAGCATTATGCTGGCTTTAGTAATTGGCTCAAAGTGCTAAAGTAGCACTGTTAGCGTGACTGCAGACTCAGTGCTGTTGGAGAGCAGTGGAGGTTCAGAATAATTTATATCGCTCTGGATTCACAGACAATACTTGCTCCTTGGATCAGTTTTTTTTGGTTGCGGTCCCTTTGTAAGATTTTCTAACCAAAGTAAACTCTTGCATTGCCAAACTAAACAGTCTGAAGAAAGGATAAACTAGCTTTTTGTAAACACTTGTGTTCCCCTTTAATGCGTGTCATGCAGCAAATGAAACAGGCAATTCAACCATTTCTTTTGGTTTGTTTTTTACTACCGATGGTATTTGAACTTGGCTTCCTTTAAAAAGAATAAGTCAAAGTTGTGACAAATTCGAACCAAAGCCGGATGAAAAGGAGCCTCCTTCTCGACCAGATATTATCTGGGACTGTTCATGTTTTGATGTTAGATGGATGGACGTCCAGTTCTCTTCTAAATAATTTATTCCTCTTGTCTGTCAAGTGGACCATCTGATACTTTACTGTGGGAGTCATCTGGAGTGGGTGTGATGGAAAGATTTAACAAGACAGTCTGTGCGATAAGAATAAATTTAGAACTAAAATAACAAAATATAAAACAAATCAACTTTACTTTCCCAAAGGAAATGTGTCCCAGATTTCTTTCCGGTGGGAGAAAAGATTTTTCCATTCAACAGTGAGAGCTCCTGAAATGGTTTTTAGATCTGAAGCTTAGATCATTTTGTATGATGGGAAATTAGTCCAACATGTATGACTTATGTGAAAACTTCTCTGGTGATATGTAATGCTTTTTGATTTATCCTCAAGTTTTATTTGTAACATGCATAATGAAGGTACAATACAGGAACACTTAAAGAACTATAAAATGATCAAATAAATGGCAATATTCAAGTTGTACCTCAGGATGCATAAGATTAGAGGAATCATAAGAGAGGTTCACTGTATTTTGTCAGATAGTGAAGTCAGAAATCTTCATGTAGCTCGACTGCAGAGGCGTTTATTTCAGACAGGCTTGTATTAGAAGCAGGACTTGTTTTCTAATTTGCTTTGTGTGAGTCGCAGAATTAGTCATATTTGAGGAGAAAGCCTAGTTTGGATGCTCAAAACATGAAAGCTGCAAATGTTAAACTTACTGCATTACACTGTTAATGCAAACTCAATACTTAATGTAACATTTCCTTGGATAGAAACTCTTAATTTCTTAACACTGCTTTATTGAGGAAACATTTCCAGGCACATCATTAATACTATAAATTGGAGACAGTTGCACATTTACAGTGAATGAAAGAGGACATTGTACTTCATTGTTGCCATGCATTTTACCAGAATAACAAACAGTTGAAAACAGCATGAATTTCATAAATTAAAGCTCTTTACCCTTGTTTTAACCCCACCTGTACTTAGGGGCCATGCTTCATTTGTTCATATTGACCATAGACTGTTTTAGAAATGGACGAAGCAAGTGAATCTCAAATATGAGGCCAATGAGCAAATGCATAAAAGTGCAATACATCCGACGGCCACTGGAGGCTGGCTCCAAAAACCTCTGTCTCCAAATGACTTCTATTCAAAAATTGTAATTTTCAATCATGAGATACTTGTTTCACAAGTCGTTCTGATGTCATTAGCAAAATTATTTCCTGTTATCAGCGACCAGGTGATATTACACTTCAAAAAGAGGAAGATATAGGGGCGTGGTTAGTCATATCGACATGTCTGGTCTCCAGTGAGAGCAGCACTGAAGTCAAGGTTCAGTCCTCCACATGGGGCAGTGATCTCAGGTTCAAGGGTTAGCCCCGCCTCCTCACTCCTTCCTTCATATCCAATTATGGTCATTTCTGGCTCCAAACAACCAACATGGCAATGTTCAAATGCTGATGGGTGACATCATACTTTCTTCATCCATTCCTATATTCAGTCTGCGATATTGACTATGTCTCCGGCCGTTATCAGAGACCAGACCTTAAATTAACGAATCTGTTTTTTATTTGAGGAAATACGATAATGTGACTTTAACTCCCAAGTTCAATTTAAGGTGGATCCTACATTTCCCATAATGCAATCAGCAGTATCTCAGTTAACTTTTCCCTTCATAGTAAATTCCAACTTTATTCCTTTCTTCACACCTTCAGCTTGTAACCCAAGCTGTCCATAACAACTTGGAGGCTCCAAGCCTATGTCCAGCTGACACTAATGATGTCACCAGGGTCTTTCCTTTTGGTTGAGCTCCCACAGACCCACAAAAGACTTCATACAAGTGTTGTCACAGGCTGAATAGCACACCCCATGAAGTGTACACTGACCTTCATCTGCACAATCGCTGGAGTTCCTGTCACAAAAGACTAGGTTTAGAAAGGTTTACCAGGATACAAAGACATTATAGTCAGTCTGCAGTTCTCTACAGAGCTGACATTTATAACAAAATCTACTGGATGAGGACAACATCATGGATACAAATGGAAACTTGGTGGTGAGTGATGACTAAAAGGGTAGGGTTGCATTTTTTCATGTTTCTCTTTAAACAATCCTCACTCGTCCCCACAGACATTCTTAGTGTTCACTTTGAAAAATCCTGTCATTGTCAATCTAATGTTGGTGCTAGTTGGCAACTAAGGTAACCACCAAATCATGAATGTCTATGTTGATGACTGATGTCATCCATCAAATAGATGTGGAGATATTGCAGGGTCATTTTCAACACCGGAGACTGACTGACCAATATCATCATCACATCAGGATTATTAAAAGGTGTTTTCATACATTGTGGGACTTTTTTGAGGGAAGGAGGAGTTTTTTCTTCTGACACTTCAATTTCAAAGGCAACATCTCCAATCCTTCTACAGGCTTCAGGTTGGGGAATATTAAATCATTTCCATAGAGTTTAAGGATTTACTCAAAAAATGTAACTTGGACTTTGAAATTGTAACATGAAATTATTGAGTGTTTGGCGTTTATGACATTTATTTATGAGTTTGTTACCTCGTCCAAAAAGGTTATGTTTTTGTCTGTGTTAGTGTATCTATTGGTCTGTCCAACTGTTAGCAACATGGGTTTATCCATGGGACAAATATTACATTAATACACAATCTATAAAAATAAATAAATAAAAAAATCTTAGGAAATACATCTTTCTTATCATGGGTCAATGTTTTTAACAGGATAGTGTAAATATTTCACCACAGGAGGGCAACAGTGTTCAGTCTACAGTATAGACTTACTACGATTAACCTCAGCTCATTACATTTTCTACAAGTTATTCTGATGTCATTCGCTAAAGTCAGCTCTCCTTCTCAGTGATCTGGTCCATCTGAAAATCATTTCATCATTGACGAGATATTAGGCTTCAAAAAGAGGAAGATTTAGGGGTGTGGTTAGTTTGATTGACAGGTCTGGTCTCCAGTTTATTACAGGTGGTTTGGAGGTCCATTCACCAATGAACTTCCATCTAATTCACACTGGAAAGTGTCTTCAGGTTACAAAGATCAAACCCACCTCCTCACTCCACCGTATCCATATATGGTCACTTTTGGCTCCGTAAAACCAACATGGCGATGTTCAAATGCCAAATTCCTGGTTTCAAAATGCAAGTGCTCCAACCAGCGGGGGATGTTACATTACTTACTATACAGTCCATCGTGTCATGGCGGCGGTTTGTGCTCTTGGTGTAACTTTTTATACTAATTTACTGAAATGACTTTTAATCCAATCAAGACTCATATATAGGATATAAAAAGTAGAATTTGGACTGAAGGGACTGTCCAGTGGTTTTAAATGGACCAGTGTGGAAGGTTTTCCAGACTGACTGACCCTCCTGCACTTTCTGTTTCCACATCCTCCTCCCACCGGACTGAGCTGCTGTGGTCTACCGGAGAAGATCCAAGGAGAGGCCTGGAATGGAAAGAACAGGTGAGCCATCCGTCTGAGATTCACCGTGGCAACACTTGAAAAGACAATTAGGCTGCTGAAACAATGAGGCCTTTGTAACACTGCCGCACTTTCTTCCTGGCTCTTCTGTTTTTTTCCGCACACATTTTGGGCTCCATGTGAAATAACAGCAGACGTCAGAGCGGAGAAGGTGTTTCCGTATGGCATCATGGCAGCCTGGGTTTGGTAGGAGAAAAAAAGGATGGCAGACAGGTGCTGACAGAGAGCTCAGGATAACACATGTGTGAAAGCAGTGAGAGGATTATCACAGTGAGGGTATTCATCATCTTAAGAGACTGGACAGTGTTATAAACTACCTCTTTGCTCTGGGTAAACGTGCAGCTTCCCTCTTTTTGAGGAGACAGACTGGCTGAAACCACTCACAGTATGGATCACTGGTGAGCTTGGACCGAAAAAAAAAACAGCTACTTGAGCTACAGAAAGAAGTAAAGACTTTCAAAATCCAACACTTAGCAGGCAAATTGCTTCTTCGTAAAGCACGAGGAGGGGAATAGGCAGCTGACATTAATATGTTTGGGAAAATGTTCAGTGCAATCAAGTGCAGACCTTTGGGCTGTAGGTGATTACATTACAGAGACTTAAGGGGCTTTAATTGTGGAAAATGTCAATACATCTCAGGGGGGGAAGTACCAGGCCTTCATGTAGCTGGATGTTATTGAAGCTCCTGCATGGAGGAAGTGCGCTCATGTCTATATATACAGCACGTGCCTCTGCATTGGGTACAGTAGGCCTCTTTGTAAAAGGCCTCTCTGCTCTGTTTGTTTCAATCACAGACTGTATATACAAATGATTGAAACAACTAGGTCTCAAGAGGTACAAAAAAGTGCTATACCACCGATGGATCCAAAAAACCAATGGCTCGAATTGACTGTAATTCAAAAATTTTAATCATGAAATACTCACACAATACTTTGTCATACATGATGACATCTTTGGTAGTTTGCATATTGAAAGGTTGCTGACACCTGATAGCCACCATAGGTTCTCAAGCACTCTTATGGTGCATTTACACTGGTACCTACTCGCTTCACTTCGCCTCAGATCGCTCGGGATCGGCCCCCCTCGGTTGCATTTACATTGCCGAGGATAGTCCCCCCTCTGTGTAGCTGGCTGTCATTCATGACGTCATCTTTTAAGCGATTCTTTCATTTCTGACTGTGCCGTCCAGCTCCCACTGAATTTTCTCATCTGCGACTAATGACAGAAAGGTTTGCACCTCGTCCTGAGTCCATGGGGCAGGATTTCTAACAGATGCTATTTCTCTTCTTGTTGTTTATTTCAAACACGTCTGCACAGTTTGCCAAAGATTTAAAAATGCCTCTGTATTTGCGTGGACAGATTACGTGCCGCGCAGTAATTACACAAAGACGCAGTGACGACACAAAGACGCAGTGACGATTCCAACCAATAAGATTTTAGTACCTGCTCCGACCTGACCAGGTACTTTTTTTGGAACCGCAGGAGAGGAGGTACATAAAGTTGTACCAGGTACCAAGTTCCAGGTACTTTTTTGCCAGTGTAAATGCGCCAAAACCGAAGCAAAGCAAAGCGAGTAGGTACCAGTGTAAATGCGCCATTAGAAAATAAAGTGGTGGAAGACCATAGACTGCATAAAAAAATGAATATAGTTCGTGGGTCTGAAAAATTAAGCTATTATGGAAGTTCAAAAAAGTGCTATACCACCGATGGTCCCTAGGTGCTGGCTCCAAAGAACTCCTATTCAAAAATCACCATTTTCAATCCTGAAAAACTCAGTCAATACATTTTCTTCAGTCATTCTGATGTCATTAGTTAAAGTTAATTCTTCTTCATCATCTGGTGGTCCATCTGAAAATCATTTCAGAGATATTAGCCTTCAAAAAGAGGAAGATTTAGGGGCAGGGTTAGTTGGATTGATAGCTCTGATCGCCAATGAGACACACTGGACCGTGGCCTCAGGTTCAAGGGTCAGTCATGCCTACTCATTCCTCCCATCCATCAATCAAATCCATCCATCCATCCATCCATCCATCTTCTATAAAGCCAAATCTGTCAAGGTGGCAGTAGGACAAGTAGGGAAGTCCAGATATCCCTGTCCTCTGCAACTTCTTTCGCAGCTGCAGCTTGATCCCCAACCACTCCCAGGCC
>OOFC01029390.1:20519-61779 GCA_900323345.1 Pseudochromis fuscus | reverse complement strand
AACATTTACTCAGTATAACTTGATGTTGTGGTTGCTGTTTGTGTTCAGTTGTAGTTTACATATGTTTTGTGCTACTTGTTTTTGGTAAAATCGGTCAAATTGTTTTTTGTAGGGTGACCCCAAACTTTTGAACAGTAGTGTATGTTTTAATAAATATAACAGGAAAGAATGTTAATTAGTCATAAAATGTTGATAGCATAGTACAGCCTAAAAAAAAAATCGGGTAGCTAAGTAATTATTGCACTAACTAAATGCTATAGGTTCATTTAACGCAGCAAATTGGGTGTAAACATGACAGACTATTGGGTAAAAACAACAAAAACTTCAATAAAAACAACAAAATCTTGCCTTTAAAACTAACCCACTAACCTATTTTTACCATTTCTAGGTTAAATCAACCCACCACTTTGTAGTGTGTATGTAAAGCATCCTAAAACTCCATCATGGTTATGCTAAAGCACCTAAAACACTTCGATAAGGAAAGATCAAAAGCAATACTAAAAAAAAAAAAGGTTAATTTTTGTTGTAACCATAACTAAACTGCTTTGTTACCTAACCCTGACCCTGGTCTTTGGTGTGGCTGGTGAGAGCAGCCATACTGATGGTGCAGTCACTGTTACTGTCAGATATTATCCTCTGTGAGACTGTGCATTTTTTAGTTTTTAGTCAATTTTTAATGACTAACCATCACTAGACTGTGTTGCATAGTTGATATTCTCAAGCGTATGTATGTATCACATGTGTTTACATGTGGACAGGAGACAATGTTTAAATGGTAAATAGGCCTCCTGTAATTATAGGCCTGAGTCTGTGTATCTAGTTCATTTCACTGCCATGAACAAAAAAATAATAATAACAGGATGGTGTTAGTCCAGTGAGTTCAGCACAAAAGACAATAAAAGCCCCGCAGTTACATCTTTGCTGAATTTTAAAATATTTCTTAAAAATAACTGAAATTGACTGAGTCCAGCTTTCGACACTGAAACGAACTGCATGTTAGATCGTTGTCCTGGAGCCTGTTGACATGGCAACCCCAAAAACTGCATCCACACACACAGTTAAATATTGACTGCTGAAGCCTGAGGCAAAAGTAAATCCTGTAAATGTGAATATTCAGCTGCAGAATATTATAACGACATCAATGCAACCTCACAGCTGCCTTGTGCACTACCTGGATAATTAAGTTGTCAAATAGGACTGTGCTGTCAAATTCAAATGGCTGACTGCAGACAGCCAAACATAAAAGGGGGAAGTCATTGATTCGGCCTGTGATGTCCCTCCTCCTCTGTCGGCTACTTGGACTCAGTGGGCTGAGTCACAGCGTAGTACAGACCTGAATAATCCACCAGCCAGTTTGGTTCAGGTTGAACTCACAATACAGGAAACACATTCTTCATATGCGATTCTCTTTTTGAGACAATGAAAAGACAACAAACAAAAGGAGCTCACCACAATCATCTTCTCTACTTTGGCAATGCCCTTCCCAAAAATGGTCCCCAACTGGTCCCCGACTCCAGCCAATAAGAATCCAAAGAGGGGGATCCCGAGCAGAGCGTAGATTATACAGAAGATCCGACCTCCTTCTGTGTGAGGAGAGATGTTCCCGAATCCTGAGAGAGGAGACGCAAACACAGAGAAAAACAAAGGTGCATGTTAGTACTCACGACATGAATAAACAGGTTTTAATATTCAAAGAAAAAGTTCACGTTCTGTGTTTGAACTGAATTTAAAAAGCTTAAAAAGATGTATGAATTTTCTAGATTTATTTTATCTTTGTTGCCATGATTCATTGTGGGAGACAGAAGGTTACAAGGTGGTAACTATAACAGTAACAAGGATACATTTGTGTCTGGGCTGGCAAGTGGTAGAGGCTATTAAAGACACTTATATCTGTACACTCTTTTGGCAGATTGTTAACTACAGACTGTAAAGGGAATGGATGAAGCTACAGTGATGTCACCAGGAGTTTGATGTTTGAACGTCGCCATGTTTTTTGTTTGGAGCCAGAAGTGACCATATTTGGATATAAAGGGAGGAGTGAGGAGGCGGGTCTGACCCTTGAACCCGAGGATGCTGCCCAATGTGTATGAAACTTGAGTTCAGGCCTTTTTGGAGACCAGATCTGTCAATCAAACTAACCCCGCCTCTAAATCCTCCTCTTTTTGAAGCCTGATACGAACTTAACAACAATTTCTTTTCAGATGGACCACCAGATGGATGATAAGAAAAGTTGACTCTTTGACTAGTTGAGTATTTCATAATTGATTTGTGAATTGAAGCCAATTGGTAAACGTGCTGTGGGTGTAAAGAATTCAAACTTAATGTGCAGAAAATCCAAAGGAGAAAGAAAATCCCCACCATGTCCCTTCATTACAGGCTATCGACAAGTAGGCAAGAAAAGTTTCACAAAGCTTAACTGTGATATAATACGATCGCTGGCAGGGACAGAAGAATAGCTTTGAGAAATTTCAGAAGAAGCTGCGTAAAGGCTCTGACTCAGACTAGGATTCATTATTCACACCCTGTTCTCAAGTAACTCTGACATGAATGGAAAAAATATGAGTGAGCTATACATAGGCCTTTGTATGTACGTATGCCTGCTCCGTTACAGTCACACAAATCAGTGTGTCCATTAGTGGTTCACTGCCTTTCATCTTATCACCTAACCCATCATCGTGTCCAGCTGGAAAAGCAGACGGAGCTCGCACAAGTCCACATCTTGTTAAAAACAATCCTCAGAGACCTGCGCCTTACACAAACCCGACTCCACACATGCTACAACATACCGTGTCAGTTTCATTATTTAAAATTTCATGAGGCATCTGCATAATGGACTACAGCCACTTTTCTTTATTAATGCACTCATCTGTCTCAGGATGGGAGCTGCAGGGTGCCTTTTAATGACTTCCCAGTCTCACATGGAGTAGGGGTGACACCTAATGCGAGAAAGATTGTCAGTCAAGTCTCAGTAATTTCATGATTAGTTCAATGGGAGACAGGATGCCGGATTAGTTTTCAGCACCTCCGGGTGACCCTGCAGAACAAACAACAGGCAGGAGCCCAACTCAAATCACTGCTTTCTGAATTAAACAGATTAATAACTGTTTATATTCTGAGCTCATGTTTGAGTTTTATCTCAGTGTCAGACATAACAACAAGGATGTTTTAGGACACGTGAGCTGGGATACAACTGTGATAATTCTGTCACATAGACTCAAATATTGAGGAAATATATATATTTCCCAAATGTTTTTTTCCATATTCTCATTTGCTAGGATTTTATTTCCCCCTTACAGGAATTACACCAAAAGGTTAAGCACCACTTCACTCACTTTCCAAGTGCTTTCACACTTGACTATAACATCGCTTGCATGAATAATACAT
This sequence comes from Pseudochromis fuscus, assembly GCA_900323345.1. Taxonomy (NCBI): domain Eukaryota; kingdom Metazoa; phylum Chordata; class Actinopteri; family Pseudochromidae; genus Pseudochromis; species Pseudochromis fuscus. The sequence continues at coordinate 58,395 of OOFC01029390.1, read as the reverse complement.
TACGATGAGCCCTGGGTTACTTCATCAGCTTCGTTTAAAGACACAGCGTTGGTTTTTGTTGTTGTTTTTTGTCCCACTTGCACTTAAGCACTAGGTTTTAGGTGGTATTGGAGTAAGCTGATAAGAAGAATGCTGCCATATTGTCGTCAATATTGTGTTCAGACAGACATCCCTGTAATTGGACGCAGGGATGTTGCTTTGGATAAATTCTGCATTTAAATTCAAGAATAAAATCAGGAAAGAAAATGATTTGTTTATGGTATTGTACATCACACACACACACACACACACACACACACACGTGAAGACCTGTGCTCCTCTTTCCAGCAGAGTCTAATAGGGACAAGCTTGTGAGTGAGAATAACTTTTTCTACAAGCTACAAATAATAATTTACCTGAAATGTGTTTTGATTCATACACAGGAGTATGACAGTGGCAGAGACTTAAGCAAGGAATCCCACAGGGAAGAAATACCGTGAGATCAATCATTACTGCACCTCTTTTACTCCCCAGAGAGATGAGAGGTAGGAGGTAGGAGGAAGGAGGCAACAGATATCACAAAGTCATTTCATTTCCTAAACGAAGACTATAGATGTAAACAAAACAGGTGCGAGGTGGGGGCTATATGCAACATCCAATTAAAGATCCCCACATGTGAATTCATGCTCCATTACCTTTAAGAGTCAGACAAATACACAAACTCCACATGTAGCTGTGACATGTCTGCACAATTGTCTTAATTTCTGGACTTTATTATATTTTTAATAGATTGGATGCAATGTCTTCAGTTATATCCTGTGTTCTTTGCATAGCAGCATGAAAGCCACAGAACATTTTGTACCAATCAAGCAAAATTATGATGATTGCCAACAGACAGCACAGCAATTACAGGCTGTTTACAGTAACATGCATCACACATAATACACACCGACACCACCTGCGAGTGGGATCTCTGCAGCAGATTCAAAGCTCACGCACTTAGCTCTTAACCAAAAACCTTATATTTTTTCACTGCACCTTCACCTTGAAGCCTTTTCTTGGTGTTTGAGTTTTTCATAGAAGCAAACAAAAAATAATAAATCGATGTTGTCTTAATTACAGCCATAGCGGTCTCCTTTTTCTCTGCATCAGCGATTGAACCGCCGCACTTCATTGCATGAGAAAACAGCTCAATATCTCCCAGTCGAACCACAGCTCTCTACTTAACATTTGTACAGACAAAGCTAGACCTCTGTAAATACACTGGAGCACAGGAGGTTAAAGCAGTGAATCAACATACTCCATCTCGACTGAGCAGAGGGAAAACGCACAGTGCAGCTTTGACTTTTTTCCCAATCACACGAATGACTGATACAAATGCAAATGTATGTTTACAACCCGAGGGCGAAATCCAATTTATTGCGATGCATTTGCGTAGTGACATAGCATTTCACGACTCGGGAATTAGCTGTGCAGAATCCTGGAGACATGAAATGAAGTCCAACAGCCCACCGAGCAGACAGCTGATATGTTCTGGTCTGCTTGCATGAGCCAGATAAGACTACATGGGTGTGTGTGTGTGTATGTGTGTATGTGTGTGTGTGTGTGTGTGTGCTAGAAGTAAGTTGAATGTTCATCAAGATCACACTTTGCCAGCACATGATTGCCAGTTCTCTGACAACCAAGCATGCTAACCACAGAGCCAAACCAGTTTACTACAACTCAGGGTATTACATTTTCTGATTAGTGTGTGAGCTCTGAGGAGAAACGGAGCCCAACAACCCACTGAACAGACGCAGCTAGTGATCTGTCAAGGTCCACTTGGAAGAGCCAGATGAGCTGCCAGACTAGCTCTGTGTGTGTGTGTGTGTGTGTGTGTGTGTGTGTGTCGTTCCCTATTCCTGATTAGTAAGCTCTTACAGCTGGAGGTGACAGAGTGAGAGCAAATGGTGTAAAAAAAGAGAGATGATGGAAATCGAAAACGTCTTAGTTTCAGGCTATGAGATTTATCAATTTGACCAAGTTGCTATTATTAATATTTAAGGTGCACGCTTCATTTCTGTTGGTGTGAATCAGCATTTTGAGATTAGGTGTATTGCAGAGAACAGGACCGAACCATCATGACTCTGCAAAACTTAAAAATGAAACAGAAAATCACTGGAGAGTAATTTTACTAAAGACAGAGATGAGAGGATTCAAATACTTGAAGCTGGAGGAAGTATTAAACCACTTTTTCAAACCAGCATAGCTTTGACTCACAGTGCTGAGTTGGTATCATAGACCGTCATATCCAAATATGGTCACTTCTGCCTACAAAATACCAACATGGTGACGTTGAGATGCTGATCTCCTGGCTTCAACATGCGAGTCCACAAGCCAGCAGATGATGACATGTTATGTTCTGTATATGCTCTCCAAGTGTAATCATTTTTCAATTCATAGAGCTAATTATTGTTGAATTGATGAGTGAAAAGATCGTTTTTGTTTTATCACCATCAGTACAACTTCTGTTAAGGTGCAAAGGAAAGTGCAAATTTGTGAGTGTCACCAACTAATCTAGAAAAAGGAGCTGATGTCGGTTTTGGTTTGGCAGATGTAATTTTGCTATGCAAGTGCAATTTCATGCCAAAATATTAGCATTGTGCCCCTGCCAGCTTTGTGCACACAGCACTATGTTAAATGGACTGTGCTTGTACAGAATGTTCCAGCATTCAACCAGAAATGTTTCTACGTTGTATCTAAAATATCTTTAGATTTTTTTTTTCCCCCTCAAAGCATTGCATGCAGCATAGTGACTCACTGTCAGCAAGAAACCACTCTTACCGATGGTGGTGATAACAGTCCCAGCAAAGAAAAAGGAGGAACTGAGGTCCCAGAGGCTCGTCTGGTTGGATAGATTTCCTGATGGGTTCACACCTTCTCGAACTGCTGAAACCACTTGCTGGAGCGGAAAGAAAAACAGGTAGCACGTTATGCAGGGTCCCACAGTGGGAGCGTGGTGCAAGGTTAGCTGAGAAACACAAGAAAATTAGTGGTGTGCATCACGTTTCTTGGGGGAATACATGACAGCTGAGGTAAACATCCAACCAAAACCAATTAAGAGTCGCGAGAAAAGATGAGGAGCATCTGTCACCTTCATGAAATGCATGAGGCTTTTAAATAGTTGTACTCTTCCCAAAAAAAAAGCAAAACTTGTCATAGTTACATGTAAGAATACACATTACACATTAATGAACTATTTCTGTAACTGGATGCAACATTTGACAGTTTGGATAAATCCTCTTTACAGCTCAGAGACAGCAAGAACTTCCTTAAATAGTTCTGAGAAGCAGGAGGTCATTGAGTGTGGTCATCTATACCACTGACCACTGACCGGTCTGTGAGACATTTGTTACCGGGCCACAAAGAAAGAATTAATGATTTATATAAATTCCGTTGTATTGATCTTTATAGTCTGAAAGACGTTTTATTTTGAAAAACGACTGGATTCTCTCCAACTTAACTTTCATATGTGTCTCTTGACTTGTCAATACGCTTGTCTCGGTCATGTGATCAGATACATTAGCCAAACAAAAAGGTCAGCAAACTAGCGAAAATTAGTAAAAGAAACCAAATGTCTTTTAAGAGCTTCTTTGCAAAGGGGAAACATTTGTTGTTTTTTTTAATTTAGTTATTTTATTTTTGCTGTATTTATCTGCCACACCTTGAAGGCCAGTCCGTGAAAATAATGCCAACATCAAACCGGTCCGTGGTGCACAAAAGGTAGGGGACCATTAATCTATAGCCTACAATAAGCATCAAAAAGCACAGTCTTTGTGACATGTGAATCCATGTCTCATCCCACGGTGTTTGCTTTAAACATATTTAGTCTGGATACAGTGGGTGTTGCTGACTGTCTTCACCCTGCTGGCAGGATGCACACTGGGAAAACAACAACAGATGGAAACCACAAGTCTGATATTGCTGCCTTTCTTTATGCTGAGGTGTTCATCCAAAGCCCAAACTAAAATGGGAAAGTGAATTGTTAAGGGAAACGATCGGTTCAGGTTGATGGCACTCAGCAACTCTAATGCATTTATCGAACACGTACATGGAGTACATTTATATAGTACATTCTTTACCTTAGCTAGGTCCCACAGCGCTTCAAGACAGCTCATTCAACTATCAATGGCTATCGAGCAGCAATGCAAGACGGTAGCCACCACTGAGAGCAACTTAGAGTTCAGAGTCTTGCCCAAGGACACTTCAACCTGGGGCGGGGGGAGCCGGGGATCAAACCCACAATCTTACGAGTCACAGGCGACCCACTCTACCACCTGAGCCACAGCCATATATGTTTTATAATCACACACCTGACGTTCTTCTGACTGAACACACTGTGTGTTGGGCCTGACCAGTTAGCTTTGGGGCTACAATCTGTCAAGCTTTGCATCTGTCAAGAATGCATATCAAAAGATACTATTCTGACTTATTCAGCATGATATCATTTAGGAAAGGGTGAAGATTGGAGGCTGCTAGCAAAAAATATAAACGGCCTATTGTTTCAAAAAACAACTGCAAATTTAAAAGCATGAATGAATGACTTCAAACTGCCGATCTGAACTTGTCTACCTTGACGGGGATCAGGCTCGAGGACGGTGAACTTCTCTAAATGTTGGCTTAACCTGATCTCACCAGGTCTTGGCCAGTACTAAGCAACAGTGTAATTTACTGCAGTGAGACATAATGTTTATTGGCTCAAGTGGTGTCTGACGATCTCAACAGCATCACTACAGAGACAAATGAAAGAGAAAAGCTTTGGGATGTCAGCACAGCACCAGGCACTGCTACAGAGTGGATGCTAATAAACTGCACAGGAATACTTTTCTGGACTAAATCATTTATGTGTATTTGCAATATTTATTTATTTTCAATTTGAGGCTAATAAAAAAAGATGTTTCTTGCATGGTGCACATTAATAGATGTGGGGAGCAGAAGTTTTTAATCATCTCCATTATTTATATTTAATATAATTAATCCTCTCTGATCTGAGCAAGTAACACGATAATAATGATGTTGGTACAACAGTCTGCACATAAAAACACACACAGTTCACTGTAATGTCAGGAAGTGCTGCTCATCATCATTAATAAAACTGAAAGAGATTTAACCAAAGACAGATGAGTGAGATAAATCAGTAAAGATCAAGTGTGTGAAACAGGAAATAACTAATGTAACGACTCATGACAGGGTGGGATGTGGATGGAGGGGCAGAAAGTGGAGAGTTAAACACTGATGGTGTTGAACTTTGCTGTAATATCATCTGAAGCTTAAAGGGAACAGCGTGTTGCTAAGGAACATACAACAGCTCGAAGGATTGGTTCACTGAAATGACAAAAAAATAAATAAATCTCAAATACCAAGCCCAGTTGTACTGTGAATTTATAATGAATGACTTCACACCTCACACTTTGCCAATGCTCGGAGCCAGTGCAGAAAGTTAGCTTTCTCTAACTTCCCTAAACTTCCTATTTGGGAATTTCAAAAACGTTGTTTGGTTGGTGTCAGATGCGATCATAGAGTGTACAAAGAACTAACCCTAACCCAGAATGGACGGAGCTTAGTGGACTCAGCATTTGAAGTGACCATATTTGGATATGAAGGGAGGAGTGAGGAGACGGGTCTGACCCTTGAACCCGAGGAAATTGCCCAATGTGTATGAGACTTGATTTCAGGGCTGGTGTCACTGGAAACCAGACCTGTCAATCAAACTAACCACGCCCCTAAATAGTTAGTCTGAAACAGTTCAGCAGTTACTGGCTGTGCAAGTTCAATTTAATATCAAAAGATTTACATAAACATACCACACACTACCTGCACAGCACCAAACTGCAGACTGTACCGAGCTAGTGACCAGCTAGTGAACATTATAAAGCTTTTACTTCCTGTGTCCATATATTTTTGAGGACTTGTGAGAGACCAGTACCAGACCTGATAGTTGGACACGCATGACTCCAAATGAGTACTAATCTGTGCACTATACTGAGTGTATTTTAAAATTGTGTTTACAGCTTGTTTTGTTATTCCTAAATTAGTAAAAAGAAAATGAATAATGAATGTATTTCTAAATTGAACTTCTGTGTCGAGAGTTTGACAGTGCTCACTATTTTATGAGTGAAAGAGAATGAGACAACCTAAACAAAAAATCTGATTTGCCTCGACATCATTTATTTTTGTCCTTGAATGTATCCTCAGCATATGTGCAAAGGTGAGTGCATCAATAGATCATTTTTTTCTTTGTCGTCTTCTTCTTCAGTCATTTCCGAATAAAACAAAGAAGAGGGTTCAAAGATAAAACCCTCCACCCACTGTGCCTCTAAAAACATCATTTAGCAAATCACACAATCAGACAGGATTGGCTCAGTCTGCTCCTTTGTTTCTCTGCCAAGTGGGCTTATTAATTCACTGGCTTGGCACTCGGTTACATGCAAAATGTGAAGACCACACTGACTGTCTCCGAGCTAAGCGAAACAGCCAGGAGAGATTGAATCGTCTGAGCTTTTTGACATCACTCACTTTTTTTAATTACTCCCTTTGAGAGAGCATCTCTCTTCAATCCTCTGCTGACTGGCTTTTGATCAATGGGAGCCTGCAAGGGTGCATGTGTGTGTGTGTGTGCATGTGTGTGTGTTTGTATACATAATTAAGTAAAAGTGTGTGAGGGACACCTGTGTTCAAGCTGTGTATCAATAAATCATCAGAGGAGAAATAGCTGCCTGGAAACCTGCTGAACTCAAGGACCTACCCACTGATAGATGATGGGTGGAGCTGAACTCTGGAAAAACCAAACACACAAAAAAAACAAGATTTATGTTGGGTCGATGCTAGAAACTGCCCCACAATTAGCCTGCTAGTAAGGAAAACTTTAAAGTGCTTTTAAATGGCTCAGAGACAGCGAGGACTTCCAAGATTTATCGCAATGATTTATTCTGTTAATCTCTCATGTTTTTTATAAGGTCCAAGACTGATGTCCAGATGTAAACTGAGTGTTTTTGTAAATTGTAACGAGCTGTAGGCAAAGGTATGAAACAATCTCTTGGTTGATACTAAAGGCATAATACACTTTAATTCATTAGCTGTACAATAGCTGATATTTATGAAAATATCTTGGTTTCTCACACACTGATGTAATCTAATCTAATCTAATGATGGTTTTCCACCACATGGAACCAGTGCACCTCGACTTGACTCGGTTTGGTTTTCCACTGGCAAAAAGTACCTGGATCTTGGTACGTGGTTCCTCTTTTTTAGTACCTGCTCTCCTGTATTTCCAAAAAACGACCCGGCCAGGTAAAAGCAGGTACTAAAATGTGATTGGTCGGAATCATCACTGTGCCATTGCATCATCACTGTGCGACACAAGCATTTGTACATGCAAGTCGACACAGTTGTAGTCAGGATAACAAGTTTCTACTATGTGGAAAAACACCAAATAGATCAGTCCAATGTACAATAACGGTGCTTTAGTGCAATGTTAAAATTATATTTAGAAAACTGAAAAAAAGTGAACTCTGACCACCAGTTGGTCGAACAGCTGACGGAGGTCGTAGTGAGAGCTCATATCTCTGAAAATGTCAGAGCAAGCTTTTAAACAGGCTCTAGCTTGATGGATTAAAAACATATTGAAGTAAAAACAACTAATTTCTGTCCTGAAACACTCTTCAAACTGCTTTCTGTGACCCCTCAACAGTAGAGTTTTGAAGATTACTTCATCAACTTTCTCCTCCTTCACCTGACGACCAGCTACATGAGGGAGTGAGTCGAGGTGCGCTGGTTGTGTGTAGTGGAAAACCACCAAAATACACGTTCATAGAGAGTTATTTAGTTATTAGAAGTGACCTAAGACCTAAGAGCACAGAGATGTTGAGATATATATATATATATATTTGAATAAATTAAACCATCTTACTTCAGCAGATCACCCAAGACATTAGACCTAAACCCCCCTGATCAGAACAATCAGCTGCTGCCACCGTTTACTGCTTTTATTGTTGCTTTCCACATATTTAAACAACACTGTGGCCAGGGATTTATTTACCTAAACTGCAGAGGGTTATTCAGCCAAATGATTTTAAGAGGGATGCATTAGGGGAAGACCTTTTTCTCTAATTTTGGAAAATGAACTCAGTGCTTCTGTAAACCATTTCAAAACAAAAGCCCACTGCCAATATTAAACTGGACAGACAAGCTTAGTTTCCTCTTTCTTCTTCAGGCTTTTATTGTGAAATATTTGTACAAAGTTCAATACATAAGCCGCTAGTTTACCTCCGACATGCATTTGGGATCTGGCTGTTATTTGTTCATATCAACCACAACCCTGGTCATTTTTAGACACTTAAGTTAATTGAATTCTGGTTTTAATGTGAGTAAATATGGTAATTATTATTATTTAAATCTGTTTATCTGGTAAATTTATTTATACGTTTAACATAACATAAATATAAATATACTAGTTTAGTTTACTACTCAATACAATGCTAAATAACAGCTTTGATTGTGTTTTTTTAGAGCTTCATTGGATTTCTTTTAATGAGTTTATTCATTAATTTCCTTAATTTTTCTATTTATTATGAAAAAATATTGTTATAATTGGACTGTTCTGTCTTTGTCATAACAATTGTTGCATTATATAATTTATGAAAATACCTCTGTTATCTTGTTAATGAGTTGGTCTCACTATATGCTACACTAATTAGTATATAGTGAGAAAGTTTGAACATGTTTACCCAAAAATCTTACACCCAACTGCTGATTTATTAAAACGTGAGAAAAAAGTGATAGAAACTTCACTTTGTGTTGACTGCAGACACTCATTAAAACACTTGTTGATTGATTTTTCAAATGGAACAGCTGTTGACATTTAAATGCCTTTTTGGTGGCTTAACTTTTGGTGACAGACTCGTGGGAAATTGCAGCAAAGGGGACCCGAAAGGAGTGGTAGAAAAATCTGTTATTCCCCTGAGATTTACAAACCTTTCATCTCTGCCACGTTAGAGAAGTAATCACCATCCAGCACGATACGCCAGTGAGATTCCCCAAGAGGAAATGCTTTTCATCAAACCTGACAAGTTTGTTTGGTGGTGAGATCATCTAATCCATAAAGGAAGAGTCATGAAGTCAGCGGGTGTCTTTTTATTAGGGGACTGCTCAGTCAATGCTGAAATTTACAGTGTATTTTTATTTATGGTGACATTCTTGCAATTAAATATTGATGAGTGACTTATTCCATTTAGCCTCATTCATCTTTTTACTTGAACTCAGTTTAAAAATTTCCCATTTTGATTTGTAACATGTTTCAGTTTGTTTTCCTCAGCTGACTCCAAACAACTTTATTTTGTATATTTTTTCTTCATTACAACTGAACAGTTCATACTTGTTTCCATATGTTTGACATCTGTGTAGCACCTATATTCTGTATATAAAGGCCTTTGTGTTGGTGGTAGCTGCTTGTGGGTGGTGCCATCTTTTCAGTTTGGCTGTTGATTTTCACACTGTGGAAATACACCCCACTATTCCACACTGAAACAAACACTAACCAGCTTTTATAAAAACACTGATAGGTCTACACATGGGCCAACGTTAGTTATTTATGGTTGTAGCTTGCCCCCCCGCGAATGAAGGATGCCACTTACTGATGTATTTGAATTTAATGGCAGTAAACTGTAAACACAGTAGACACCATGACCGTAAACACTATAAACACCGTAAACACCGTAAACTCCGTAAGAGCTTGTGACTCTATAAAGGGGGGCCACTAGGCACAAAAACAAAAGCTCTTCGCTCTGTGTGATCCATTTCCTTTCCTTGTCCTGTTCGTCGCTATGGTAACCCGCGCTGACAAGTTAAAACAGGAAGAAGTCTCTCTAAAGTAAAAGCATCACAAATAAAAAAACCCGAAAGTTAATCATAGCTGTTTAACTAGAAGGTAATAAGCACCAAAATAAGCTGTTTTTAGCAAACAAATATACGTAAGGTTATTTACAATGGTGTTGAGTTTTCACTCTTAAAGTGCCGGATATAAATGTATTAGCCGCTTCAGGGCTCCTATCAGAGAGTTGCCGTTCAGTTCTTTTATTGTGAAGCCATTCCTTTCACAGTCATACACATGTATGAATAACAGTTTCTGAAATAAAATATCCAACACACAGAAATAAGATCTCTTGGTAATAACAACAAATTAAATACAGCAGCGCATGTACCGCTACATATCACGCATTATATTGCCGACCGCAATTAGCTCACACACTGCGGAGCAATCAGTAATGAGTTCAATTAAATACACGGCAGAGAAATTAGGAAAGAACTGATACTATCACACACAGCAATATTCGCTACTGAGCACTATACACTCAAAACATGGCTAAACAAAGGGAAAAAACTTACTGTTCACGGACTTCTGTGCAGACGGCAATTGAATGATCTAAGGAAAAAGCCGACACAGCGCTACAGGTCGATTACGTAATGAACGTACGGGACGGACGTAAACTTCACACAATAACAACACTCGACTCTACTTGATTCTACTTGGTTTGTTTGGTTTTCCATTAGGAACAAGTACCTGGTGCCACGTTTCTAATACCTGCTGTCATGCAGAAAGGCTGGATGGGTAATATTATTAAAAGGCTGTTGTGTCCTTCTGTCTCTCTGTATGTATCACTTCCTGTTTTATTTTGTTAAGTCTCTTCCCTTGTGGATTCCTTTGAGTTTTGCTTCCTGTCCTTCCTTTCCCCCCTCTCTGATTGCTGGGCCTGCCCCTAATCACGTTCACCTGTGTCTTGTTTCCCCCAGTGTCTTTAGTCAGTGTGTCTTCCCTCTGTCTTTGTCGGGTTGTTTGTTTAGTTTCTCTGTTTAGCTTCCTTGTTGATTTTCCTCTGGTCTCCCTCGTGATCTCCTCATCGTTCCCGCTCACCTCCCTGGTTTCCTCCGCGTGTCTTCCTTTTGGACTTTTGTGGTTTGTACTTTTGTTTGTTCTTTGTTTGGACATTTGTTTCCCTTTGATTGTTTGTTACTTTTGGGTTTGTGTTTTTTCCCCCCTGCAGCATCCTCAGTTCACATCATTATTATTAAATCTTTATTTTCAGCACCACCGTTGTTTTTGCATTTTAACATTGTTAAAATTTTATCTTATAACTTTGAATTTTAAGATGTGACAATATTATGGCTAAACTTTAGTTGGGGTTAGAGAAAGACCAGAAGGATATAAGATGTAAAATTACATAAAGGGAAATATGGAAATTTGTTAAAATAAAGCAGCATCCACTGGTCCCAGAGTGAATATGTTTAACCCTTTAACACCTGAGCCTTCAAATTTCCACCTGGACTTTTTATGCTATTTTCAGTTCAAATTCAAATTTAACATGCAAAATCTAACATTCATGTGCAGTTGCGGTGTTTTTGTTTATTAAAACTCTAAAATCAAAATCCGTTTTTGTGTTTTTCTGCTATTCTTGTTTCATCGTCACTGTTACTACACTCTTACAACACCTAGTAAATCAGCTGTTTTGCCGAATTCTGGTGAAATTACCGTAATGACACCATATTCACTGTAAAGTGCAACATCTCAGCTCTCGGAATTTTTCTGATTGCACAAACTGTGACATATTACGGTAATCCAAAGACGCATGTGCAGACCTCTCGCTGACGACTTGCTCAGAATTAAAGGGATAAACAAGCTTGTTGGGTTGAAGCTCTACCAGTGTTTGTAACTATGTTCAAACAATCCTCAGGGTACAGAGGTAAACAATATAGCTGCCAAATAACAATAATAACCTCAGCATGTTGTTGCCTTGTCCTTAAAAATAAAACACTGTACTCCGCCTGTATATTTTGTTTTTCCTGTGGAGGAGAAAATATCTGAATTATTAATGACGTCGAAGCTTTCGCCTACCTTGACCAGATCTTCCAGCTCAGTGGAGTTTACACAGGCGTGCATGGCCAAGAACTGGAGTTTTTCAGTCAGAATAGCAAGTTTCTTGGAGCTCTCATGAGGCTGCTCCAGTGCCTTAAACACAGTTGCCCCTATGATGAGGTAGAGCACCACCAGGAAGAAGATGGCTGACACGGTTTTCCACCTCATGACTGTAGTCCGGGTGTCGCACTCATCCTCTGGAGTGTTCAGCACCACTGGTTTTGTGGAGAAGGACAGGCGAGGCTTGGAGTTGTGGGCGGCAGACTTGGGGTCAAGGAGGTCAGGTGCAGCCACTGCGAGGAGGGAAGAGAATAATGTGGATCAATTCCTTTCAGTGCTTACTCATTTATTACGCCACTTTGTTTTCCTCTGATTAGTATTGTATTTCCAGTAACTCAATCATCCAATCCATGTGTACTACTGCAGAAACAGGCCACAGCAGGTATCATGTGTTGTTCAAATAAATTATGATTTGATTACAGCTAGCAATTAACTTCATTATTGTGTTGTCTATTGACAGTCCAAACTTAAATTAAGGACATAGCAAATTCTTCCACTAGAAGCTGGATTGAGACAATATTTTCCATCAGGCAGGTTCACATAACTTAATAATTAATGGCTATTAATCTTCTTCAGTTCAAGTTATTACCATTAAACGCATAAAGAGATCCAGGACAGACCAAACCCTGAATACTTTGCAGTATATTCTTTATAAAAAAACTTATTAGTTCCCCATGTGTGTTTAAAATGCTAATTAATGCAAATGGTTTTCAGCCACGTACTTGTATTTGAAATATCTGACAGTTGGAAAATTGTATTCAAGCTTTTTTTTTTTTGAAGCTATTCTTTTAAGCTATGTCTCACTTTCATGCTTTGTCACCAACTGCATTCTCTCCTGCAGTGTTTCATCTTTCCTCTGAGTCCTCTCTCTCCCTCTGTGTCTCTCTGCATGTGTTAGGTTTGTGGTGGGTATTGGCCACCAAGCTGTCCAGTGTTTATTGTATGTTGCTTCTCCTCTCATCCCAACCTGCAGAGGCTGATGTCTGCCCACCATGAATTCTGTCTGAGTCTGTTCCTGCTAGGAGTTTTTCCTTCCCACTGTTGCCGAGCGCTGTTCAGGAGCCTCTGGGTCGCCCTCAGCTCTCAAAGGTGAAGCCAGAAGTGCAAACAAGTGCAATACCATCAACAGCTGTAGATGCTGGCTCAAAAAAAAAAACTCCAAATGACTTCAATTCATAAATTGTTATTTTCAATCCCTAGCCATTCTGATGTCATTGGTTAAACTCAGGTTTTCTTGTCAGTGATCTGTTTGTTCATCTGAAAATAAATTCATAATCAAGTAAATACTACACTTCAAAAAGAGGAATATTTAGGGGTGTGGTTAGTTTGATTGACAGGTCTGGTCTCCAATGATTTGCAGGTCGTCTGGAGGCTTATTTACTGATGAACTTCAGTCTCATGAGTGTCCACAGGGTCGAGGGTCAGACCCGCCTCCTTACTCCTCCTTTCATACCCAAATATGGTCACTTCTGGCTCCAAAAAAACAACATCATGATGTTCAAATGCTAAACTCCACGCTTCAAAATGTGAGTCCAGGAATCAACAGGTGATGTCCATTTTTTATATGGTATTTTTTATGGTATTTATATATCCGTCTTTTTTTCTATATAATACTAATAATATTCTAAGTATGTCAATGCCCTGAGATTACTTTATTATGATTTAATGGTAAAATTATACAAATTTAATTGAGCAGGTTTGTAATTTGCTATATTATGCTTACAGAGAAATAATTGAACAACCTATATGTGAATCAAAATATTTTCTTATAGTTTGGGATGATGAGGTGCTGCACCACATCACCTCCAGTCACTCAGTGGTTCACAGCCCACCCCAGGATGGTACCACCTGTCCACACTCTCTGTTGCTCAGGCCCACAGAGGAATTCATTTCCTCATGGAGGTGGAAAGTTCATGACCAGCTATAAGATCCGACTGTCCCCGATTGCTAAGGACAGACGTGGTATGCAAACAATTACTTTACAGAGAGGGAGCATAAGGTGTGATATTTATAAGAACTGTGTGAATGCAGAAGACAGGCTTAGCTAGCACTGCTTCATTTATATAGTGAACATGTACCGTTGGTGGTGTTGCAGCTTTTCTAAGTCATTATAAAGTGTTGACATTGAACCACTAATGCTGCCAGTGTTGTGGTGTTAGAGCTGATTGTGACCTGTCAAGTGCTTTTAGTCATTAGTGAGATTTCAAAATCATGTGAAGCCACCTGAAAATGTGAAGATGAATGAGTTGTGTATAAAGAAATGTGGGTTACTGGGTAGCTTTCTGAATCAGTCATCTTCATTCATTATCCTATTTCTCTGATCTTCAGTCTCAATGAGCTGCAGTCATTTTTCAACATCACCAACATTACAACTGGACAACATGTATTTTTATATCCTCTTCTGAGCTGGGTCGTTACTTAGCTCCTACTGTGCTCATATGTAAACCCTGGATATTCATTAATGTAATAACTGTATATTAACTGTAATAACTGGATCACATCCTAATAAATGATGGGAATGTAATCCATGTTCACAATATAGCCATAATGGACCCTGCTGAGTGTAACTAAGATAACATCGTGATTTTTTGTGGCTCTTTGCTCCCACAGCACAAATGCTCACAGCGACTGAATGGAAGCTCATTAAAAATTAAACACTCTTTGTCACAATCCCGTTTCCCAAACAGCTTGCTTCAGTAGATGCAATTACATAACCTCCCCAAGAGGTCCTAACAAGCCAGTGTTTTACAGTAAACAACTTATGGCAAGGGTCACCCATTCAATACTGAGCTGAAATAATACAATACAAATTATTCTTTGTGTCTGTATTATAAGTGTGGAGAGCACTTGTGTTATTTTGGTCTTTTTTGATATCTTCACTGAATTAAAGTCTCACATAGATACAAAAATGTTGCACTTTTATGATACAAATAATAACACTTCAAATGATCAGTACTTTTGCTCAACATCTCCACTTTCTGAAGATCAAAACTCACCAGCAGGTTCATACAAGTCATGCAGAATATGTTGCAACCATCATGTAATTCTAATGTTGAATTTGGAAACTTGTTTTCTACGCACTTACTTCTCTACCATCTCTTCCCTCTTTGTTTCCTCATGGAAGGAGCTTTGTCTCCAAGAAAGCGCAATGAATGCTCTCCTATTGGAGTCGCTTTTTGCCTCCGGTGCTCCCACCCAGGGACGTGTCCGCTCTCCACATGGTCTCAGCGCGCTGCTCTTCCCTCTTCCCTCCTTTACTTTACTGTCTCCGGAGAAAATACATCCAGGACATCGCGTACCCACCACCAACGAAGACGCGCTAAGATGAAGCGTAAAAGGAACAAGGGGAACAAATCGCTTCCATCAAATCCGCCCAGGTGTTTGGAGACATCGTGTCCGGTGCGTCGCTTTAACGACAGGACGCGGAGGTTTGAGCTGTGAGGGTCAGGAGAGGCACTTGATCAGTGTGACTGGCTGGATGCGCTGCGCTGCGCTGCACTCCCACTGCGCTGCTGTGGACTGTGTGCGCTTTTGATGGGTGAGAGAGAGGGAGGGAGAGAGGGAAGCTACTGGCTGCTCAACACTTCACAGGGTTTCCATGCTGCAGTATTTCACATAACAATGGATGGACATGATATTTCTCCAAACTTTCTTCCAGGGGAGATGATACCAAAGGATCAAGATTCAGAACCAATTATGGTTCACCATCACCTGGCTGCACATTTCAGCCACACAGGCACCAGACACCTGCTCTGTCTATCAACCAATGCCTGTCTCTGATTAGTGCTTAAGTGCTTTCCTCAGGTGCACACAGTCAGAAGCCACTATAGAGCATTTGGAGGTAATTTATTTCACTCTCCTGCTGGAGTAAAATGCACAGAGTTTCTGGTTAATCAGGGGCTTTGTGCTTTTGGTGTTTAATTTCTGTCTCAAGGTCACGTTCGTGCTGTTTTGAGGGAGAATATACAAGACAGCTTTGTCCTTGGCGGACCAGTGATCTAAACTGGTGGCATCCCAGTCACATCTCACCCCACATCTCACCTCCAGGCGACAGCCGGCTTATCAGTAGGCGGATGCAGACCTCAGGGTGTGGCTACATGCTCTGAAGCACAGTTTCTGAGCATTAATTTAATACATCTGAATTAGTGGGGCAGTCTGGAAGGTTTATGTCTCTCTTCTTAATTGTTATTCACCTTGACATGCAGGCGCGACCTCTATATGGTTACAGTAAAAACCGAGGCTGACAGTGATTTCCAGTAATTGAGTAATACGTTAAACTGAGTGATCAGTTGCTGTACAGCTCCTTTTTCTGTTCTTGTGTGTGTGTGTGTGTGCGCAAATGTGTCATGATATTGATCACATTTTCATGATCCACTACTGCTAATTGAATTGAGGGACTTGTGCTGTTTTTCCTTGGTGCTCTGACACACACAATTTCACTGATGACATCAGATTGAGTTATTGATTAAAAAGTCAGAAAGATATTAGTTTCATAATTGTTTTTTTTTTTTTTCCAGTTTATGTTGGGTTCTCCATCTCCAGCACTGTGGTGAAATAGGAAGCATCACCTCTGATCAAATTTCAGTCACTGAGTTTGCTGAGAAGAAAAAAAGTAAAATGGAAAAATAAACATTGTAACCTGTGTTCCACCTCTTAAAATGCTTTTATTGGACTGTGTCCGGATTTCAACAACCTGCTGTTTCATCATAAATCCTCCACAATAACCGCTAGCTGTTTGTTTTCCTATTTCCTCTCATCCTTTTCTCTTTTTTTAAATAAAAAATCTTTTTATTTCTCCTACTGTAAATGACTTTAAATCAGTGAAGTATCCAACCTGCACCCACATGATGACGGATGAATTTTTGTCGGAAGTCTTATATCCAGAGTTTCATCTTTCATCTTCCTCAGTGGATGCTGCCGGTGAAAGTACATGTGCTCCCTCTGTCATTCAAGAAACTTTTTCGGCATAATGATGTTTGGGGTTCATGTTACCTGCTGTTTGATGCAATAGTTATGAGAATAGTAAATTATTTCTCTGGTGAGTTTCAAGGCTTTTTTTTTTTTTTTACTTGTTTCCAAATTCTCCTTATTCTTCTTCATCCACTCTCACTGTAAACACACCAGTCTGGGTTACACAGCTTTATTAAATCCTCACTTCTCGTCTTCATCTCTCATTGTGGCTTCACATCACATCACTGATTTGTCCTGGAGAGGCCAAGTACGTCGCATTTATTTTACTTCTGCTTTGACCAAAGAGTCAGAAAGGTTTGATTAATGAGCCGAATTGTGTGAGAGTACGTTGCTGTGGAGACGATTATGTTGTAATTGCAGGAATGGATGCATCACCCACAAACCTTTTAAACCTTAAGAGTTTGTCCAGCATTTGCTTGTGAAGCATAAGACTGAGAATAAAGTTTGTATCGATGTTATTTCTCAGCTGATTGATGGGTAAGCAATAAGAAAGAGCAGCAGGAAGGCACAGCAAACCAGATACTAAAAGATTTGGTGTTATTTTATGCTGTCAGCAAATGTTGGGAGCTGCTAATAATACACAGGTGTCATCATCCAGGTAAGAGGTCAGGTCATTCAGGAGAACAGCAGCCTTCATTAGCAGTCAAGGAGGAAACATAGTGTGTATATAATAGTGGCCCCTGCTGCAGAGATGCATGTAAAAGGCTTTCTGCTGGAGCTGGGCCTCTGTCGGTGTATATGCTTTTACGGGCGTGGCGTTCTTCTCACTCTCTCAACTCAATTACTACCAATCAGTGATGCATCACCATTACAAGCTTCCCTGCTCGTCTCTGGCCTGTCAATCTGCCCCAGCAGCCACACTCACACCCCTACCGCCTCCATCCACTCCTTCATCAGCCACCAGCCAGGCCACTGTAAAGACATCCAGCCACGCTCCCCTCCGCCTGGCTTTATCTGCGCTCTACCAGCTTCCCCCTGTCCTCTGCAGTCATTACACTCACTTCCACCCACATCCCCTCTTTAAAAGTACACAGTAATCCTACTCTGTTCCCTCCAATCTCTGTGTCTGTGCGCTGCCTTTAGTTCCCTTGTTGATTGCAACAGTTTCTATCATTAATGCTGCCAGCAGAGCTACACAACACGTCGGCAGTGCTTATGCTGTGAAAGCTCCACCAAGGACGACATGGTTTTGAATGCGTTTGTCTGTCTGTCTGGTAGAAACATTACTGTGAAAGATGTTTGGAGAAATGGGGTGTTTTCGAAGAGCAAATGTGGAAATTTGGGCAAGGTCAGAGGATGGGATCATGACAGTAAGAAATGTTTAATGAGTGTTCCTATTGCACCACAAGAGGGCAACAGTGTTCAGTCTCCAGCATCAGCTCAGATGGATTAGTCCTTGTACTTTTGACCTTGTTTTTTTATTTTGTTGTTTTCCTGTAGCAGCAGTTTCCACTTTTTCATGATTATTGTCAGGCTTTAAAAAAAATTAAAGTTTCTTAACACATGGAGAAATGACATATGAGGTGATGCCAACTGGTATGTCTCAGGAAACACATGGGGTATTTTAGGGAGAGCTCTTCAGGTATTTTTGAACAGGAATCCACTTAATTTCACTTATTTATTTTTAAAATCTCATTAAGAGTCTCCTCAGGAAGTAAAGTCTCCTGCTTCAGCATCTCTCGTCCTAATCTGCTGACTGCTTCTCGAACAGGACAGCATCTGCGGCAGGAACATGTGGCTTTTGTTACATGACACTAATCTTATTATGGGTGACATTGTTGCATTAATGGGCAATATTACCATAGTAATCTCTCCTAATGGCACAGGATAATGACATTGGTGTTGTAAGCCATTTTACCCATGACCTCTTTTACAAAAGGTGCGTACAAAATGGTTTCTCACAGAAATCTGACGGTAATAAGAATTTAATCGAAGCTCTGTGGTTTTAACTGTAGCCAAGAATACATTATTTTTTCATTATTTATATATCTGGCATGTTTTACGTCATTGTTACTGGGGATGCTTTGGTGCTACCATCTACCTGACAGCAGTAGTGTTGAAAAAAAGCTCAAGATACCCCTGATCAACCACATCAGCAAACAGAAATCTATAAGCTGTCTATAGTAGGTGTTCAATACTATACTCTTGTCTGCAAGCTTGCAGTGTAAAGACTCAGGAGGGTTTAATGCTAGAAGAACAAATTACATCTCTACTCTTAGTGCTGCTGAATGTACCTGAATCCTTTCTACTGAGTTTGCATTTTCATCATCCTGCAGAGAATTAGTAGTTTATCAATAGCAGTTGTGGATTCTATTGAATAAAAAAACAGCTACTTTTAGAGGGATGGTTCAACTGTAATTAAGTTTATATTTATGGAAGTGTTAAAGTTCTACAAAGACTGTAACTTTGGAAACAAAAGTCATTAAAAAGTTTCTGGGAAGACATTGTTAGGAAGAGCCACGTTAGGACCGACTGAAAAACGATAACAAATTACATGAGGTGACACAAGAACTTACAGCAATAACAGTCATTTGTTTGGAGACATGTGACCAGCCTTAGATGGAGTCATCAAATGCACCATGAATGTAACAAAGTATAAAAAAACTTACAGTGAAGAAAATTAGACATATTGCATGGGACACAAGTTTTCAGGTTTCAGTGAATCCATGAACGTCTTGGTCAAAAATACAGTTTGGAAGGTGTGATGTGATGTGATGTGATGAGATGAGATGAGATGAGATGAGATGGGATGAGATGTGATGTGATGTGATGACATGTGATGTGATGAGATGAGATGTGATGTGATGTGATGAGATGTGATGTGATGAGATGAGATGAGATGTGATGAGATGTGATGTGATGTGATGAGATGTGATGTGATGAGATGAGATGAGATGACATGAGATGAGATGTGATGTGATGAGATGAGATGTGATGAGATGAGATGAGATGAGATGAGATGGGATGGGATGTGATGTGATGTGATGTGATGAGATGTGATGACATGTGATGTGATGTGATGAGATGAGATGAGATGAGGTCACACTTTATAAATCCCTCTAGGGAAATTAGGGCATTACAGAAACAACATTCAGACACACATATTCACACAGATACACATACACCCTAATAAAATAAAGTATACCGTAAAATAAAATACAAAAATAAAACAGTAATGTGTTAACCCTCTCAAGTCGAGAGCATTGTCGGCGATGCTGAGTGACTAGCATAAACCAACGTACCGTAGTTCCACTGCCATTCACGCTCGCAAAGTGTTTCCAGCTGATTCTGAAAGAGTGTTTTGTACATATTACATACATTACGGCAGTAATGCAGGGAAATGGAATCATGCTGCGACGTGCAGCATTCCGTATATATTTCCTACATTACGGTAGTGTACGGAAGCTCCATTTGTTGGCTTTCAGAATCAGCTGGAATCACGTCACTAGCGCTAACAGCAGAGGAACTACGGTAAGTTGGTTTATGCTAGTCACTCGGCTCGGCTTAAAGGGTTAAATAAAACACAGAAATATAAAAATATAAACATAAACCACTCATGGGGGATTTCATGGAGGCTGCTATTTTGAATATTTCAACCAACCACAAAAATGGGGTATGAGGAGGTGGGGTAGTTGTGTGTCTGACATGTGCTCAGCATGTGCGAGCTACAAATGGTGAGTTGTAGCAGAAAAACTGGGACTGTTGTTACATTACTCACTGTTGTCTCCACAGCAGAATCTGCAACAAATCCATATTTGCTGCCTTCAGAGTCACTTTCTGCCATCGTCCTTGATTTACCTCGTCTGCACTGAGGAGCAACACCAGTGGAGATTCAGCCTTGAGCCCATGTGATGTCATCATCATGGTAGCCCAGTATTGGCATTAGGACTACCCCACAAAAACACTCACAACGGCCTCTAAATATTACAACCAAGTTTTACAAGTATTTACATTACATTTTCTGTTGCTTTAGTTACTGTTGTTCTCAACAGTGTTGTTTTCATATCAGTAATTCTGGCTGAGGTGAGGAGAGGACAGATAATTCATACTTTGATACACAGTTAGCACTCATGTGGAAACTGTTTCTGTAATAGATGTTGGTCTTAAGCTTCTTCCTCATTAACGTCATGTTGCACATTCATTGTCAGATCTGGTTGTTCAAGTCACTGGTTTGTGATAGACGACGCAGCTCAAAGGGAATATTTCTGGTTTCAGAGTAGAGAGAGTCTTTCATCTTCTGCTTATTGAACTGAGCCTGGCAAGAATCAATCATCATGAAAACCTGAACCAAATGAACTTGTGCAATGTGCATGTACACATGAAACACCTGAAACTGCACACAGTACGTGCATGCACTCTGCAAATAGGATTAACACACAAGTAGAGAACAATTGATGTACGAAAACCTGGAGAGCAGGTGAAGTGTGCAAACACTTTTTGCTGCTACATTAATTACAAGACAATTTTGAAGAGGTATTTATATTTATAAGGTCAACAGTTTTCCACACAAATCAAATGAATGAACATTGCTCTGTTTGCCTACAACCTCCTGACAAACATAAAAAATAATACATAAATAATTACAGTCAGGCCTGCCCTGCTGAAACTGCTTAAAGTTTAACGGTTTGCTCTCACACATAAAACTACAACACCAGCTAGAATTTTATTTAATGCTTGATCTCAGCTGAACCTGCCTCATTTACACTGAAGGACTTTAAATCCCAGTGGGTGTTAGGTTTGGTAACAGTGTGCCCCAGAAGTCATTGTTAGAGTGATGAAGGCTGAAGTGAAATCTCAGGCTGTAGATAAGTGGGAAAATGTTTGAAGAGAAAATGTTAAGGATCAAATTATCGCAACCTTTTTTCCACTTTAAGTGTAGCGCACTCTGGTCACTCCTGTTGTATAAAAATTCAAATAAACTCCTACGCACAGGACTCGATCATGACTGATGAAAGAACTGAGCTACACCTGCAGTATAAATCTGAAGTTTATAGTGAAACTGAAACTTCAACAAGCCTCAATATTAGATTTTTTTTTTAAAAATACATGGTTTGTTTAATAAGGAGAAGTTGAAAAAAAATCTGTGGAGTCTTTGATGATGATATTTTTTTATAGCGTAGTGATGCTGTCGGACTATCCCCTGACAGAGTCCTGACGCAGGTGGTGGTGAAGCAGGACCAGGAGATCTGGATGGATCTGATGTGGACTATTGATGATCTCATTGATTGGGAAGACTCATGGACAACGGTCCTGACAAAAACTGACTGGGGTGGAGAACACTTTCATCGATCCGACACTGAAAGGACAGCAGACCACAGCAAAGAGAGAAAAAACATTTTAACAGTGACAGCAGCCTAATGATTGGTTCAGAGACAGAGGTTGAAGCAAAATCTGAGCAGGTGGAGACGGGTCCTCAGTCAGATGATGTAATGAGGCAGACAGACAGAGTGTAAATATATAGTAAAAACATGAGGTAATCTAATGTTTGCTTCGTAAAACAAACATACACCAAGAAATAACAGTGAGAAGACGAAGAAGAAGAATCAGAACCAAACACACTGAGATTCATTCATTCATGCAGGACTTTGGTATTGGCTTGTGTCAGTGAGAGATGCCTGCTTGCTTAACAACAATTAGTATTCAGATCCCCTTGGTACTGCATGTAAAATCTTACTCAAGTACACAAGTATTATCAGTTGCCCTGGTGACTGCATTTCATATCACGCTGTATATTACAGTTTTAGACTTGTACCTCTTTGTTCCTTCAGCGTCTTCCTAAAATGAAACAATACTATATATTTACAGGGAGGGAAGTGTCTCTTTATTGGATCATCTCACAAAATTGGCGTAATCTTTAGCAAAGTGTAGTTTTTCATAAGTTTACCATCTAGTTTATGACAAGTAATAACTAGTAATGATTAATAACTACAGCTGCTATAGTACAATACTGCATTATGAAATGAATTCTTCTTCTGTGTCATGGTGTTTGAGGTGTTAAAAGGTGTTAAAACCTAAACGTCTCTATAGGTCTAGAGTTCGGTTTGTCCATTCTGGGATACTGTACAAATATGGCGGCACAAAGATGGCGGTCTCCATGAAAGAGGGGCCACTCCCACTCCCCTCTCTCCACTCAAGTATTCAAATAATACACATGGTTACTTTCTTCCTTTGCTAATGATCGATAAGCTGACACTGGATGCTTTAATTAAGAAAGACACACCCATTTGGAGCCACCCACAATGCTGTTGGGGAGGTATTTTCCCAAAATACGCCTCTTACATGTACAATACTATAAAACTCCCACAAAATGCAAAACCAAACAGAGGCTCTCTCTGAACTGTTCTCATCCACACTTGTTACATTTATGCATCATGTGCGTCAAGGATGCTGTTTGACATCTGAGAAAACCCTTCACAACTCGGCAGGGGTCTCTGGCACCAAGAGGCTTCAGAATTGTAGTAAAAAAATATTATTCTGGTCTCAAGCTGACAAAGCCCACCTACCTAGTGCCAGAGCTGAGAGCTGCAGGGATGTCATAGGTATTTCTGTAATCACTCCTTACAGTAGATCTCTATTATTCAAGATTCCCGGGCAGTGACCCTCAGATATCGTCCCCACTCCTATTGTTACATCAAAGTTCAGACTTTGATGAAGAGAGGAACTAATTTTGTGTCCCTGTGTTCTTCACCACCCGCTGAAATGTCAGTGTCACCCATCTCACACTGCTCTGTCACACCGGTGCACCTCAGCATTTGGAGGATAATTAAGATTAATGTGGGGACCTGACATATTGCTGACTGAGCTGACACACACACACACACACACACACACATGTTCTCCTGCACACACTTTACAATCTGGTGAGAGGAGATAACAGCTGGGTCGATGGTGCGTGCAGAATGCAGTGATTTGTATCCATGAGTGGGTTTTAATACAGAAAAACAAGGTTGTAAAACTAAAATATTAAAGTTGTTCTCATGGGGGCTCTAAAGTGGAACAGATCAGTAACTTTAATTTCATCTGCTCTGAAGGATTTCAATCTTTATTACCTGAAAACACACATAAGGGTCAGATTGTACCGTCTAACATTGCATCTGCGTCTGGTCTGTAGATCATCCTCTGATTGTCAGTTTGTTCAGCGGTGTCCCGTGTTACTGTGACCGTGTTTCACGTGAGCGTGAACTGCAAGCCGCAAACAGAGATAAACACGAGGGTCTATTATCCTTGCTTGTCAAAGCAGCAAAGCAGTGGAAATTACGGGCGTGAGGTGGTTTACTTGACACATAATGTCTCTCCAGGGAACAAAAAGACGTCCGGGGTTCAAAAAAGCAATTTGAGTCAATGAGAAATGTCTTAAGTCTTTCAGAAAGCCCCTCACAACACAGGTGTAAACATGGCTGAGAAAACCCACCCACCTGCTGGTAGAGCTGAAGGCTGCAGGGGTGTTGTAGATGTTTCTTTAATCACCGCTCACAGGAGATCTTTATTATGTGAAGCATGTTTAAGGGTTTTCTTCTCAGTAACCACCACATTGGACACCAGATCTGTCAATCAAACTAACCCCGCCCCCTTAATATTCCTCATTTTGAAGCCTTGTTGAAGCCAATAATGTAATAACACCTGATAATGTAATAAATTTGCCCTTTTTGAAATGTAATAGGCCAGTAACATAATAAAAGTCCTGAATCAATAATGTAATAACTTTTGGCTAATAACGTAGTTATTTATTACGTTATTGGCTCAGTTATTACATTTGCAAAGTTTTTTTCTTTTACCAGGCCAATAATGTAATAAGCAGCCAATAACGTAACAAATTATTACATTATTAGCCAAAAGATATTACGTCATCAGTTCAGGACTTTTATTACGTTATTGGCCAGTTATTACGTTATTTCCCTATTACATTTCACAAAGGGCAAATTTATTACATTATCAGCTGTTATTACATTATTGGCTTCAACAAGCCTGATATCTTCTTGACAATCACTTTTTCTTTCAGATGGACCAGACCACTGATAAGAAGAGTTGACTTACATCAGAATAATGTATTAACTCAGTATTTCATGAAAGAAAATGACCATTTTGAATTGAAGTCAATCAAGATTTTTGGAGCCAGCCTCTAGTGGCCGTCAGGAGCATTGTACTTTTTTCACTTCCTCACTGGCCTCATTTTTGTGACCTAATTGCTTTGTTCATTTCTATGTACAGTTGATGCTTAACAGTGACTTTTTATTTTTGTTATTATTGTTGTTGTTCAGTATTGTCCTGTTGACATCAGCAGTATACTTACTGTATCTTTAACAAACCTGTTCACAGCTGTAGATACATGAAATCACTGTAAACTTATTGTCAGCAGTCATCTGTGATACTACAATAACACACACTCCTCTACAACACTGTGAGCAGTACACACTAGAGTGGTGCTGTAGTCTGAAAACAGCTCAGGTTGTAGTTCAGTTTTAGTCTTATTCACCTCTTTGTGTGTCCGTTGTGACATTTTGTTTTGTGATTGTTTAATTCTCCAATCTGTGTAAGTACACAAGAACAGCCGTGTGGTACACACCTGTGCATGTTTGTTTACAACATTTGAATGTGGATGCTCTGAATACCTGATGTAGTGCAGCACCAGGTTTAATGAGGTGCAGGTGACAGGTGTTAGCTGTTGTGGTGTAATACATATTCAGAAACTGGTACATATTTACATTAACATACATCATATATATTATTAAAAAAATATTCCAAAAATGACACTAAATTACCAAAGTACCTTCACAGTGTCATCTATAATTTTTTTTGCTTTTTCCTCTATTACTCACATTGTTATCAGACACTATTGGAAATTCCTATTTTTGACAATGACTCTGTTCTTTCGAGCTTTTTTCTTCCTCCTGCAGGATTTCTGGAGATTATTATAGGATCTGTGCTGCATCCTGTCATGAAGAAAATAAGGAACTTTTCCTCTGGGGTTGTTTGTTTGACAGGTGTGTTTTCAGAGTGCATTGCACACACACACACACAAGCACAGTAGTAGTGACAACACACAATGAGAGCTTCTTAAATAATAGCTCTCTGTGTGGTGAATTTCTAGAAACTATTAATAAAACTGACAGAGTGACATTTTTCTGTAGTGGTTTGGATTTCACAGTCGTCATGTGATTGATTCATTAATTAAAAGAGTGTCTTTGGAAAAGTGATCGTTTCAATAAATGGTTGATTTTCTGTCACTCTTGTTTTGTATGCTCGGGGTTATCTGCATACACACACATGCACACACACACACATGTCAACGCACAGACACTTGGGAATTGCATTTTGTTTTTTAGTGCAGTCTCCTCTGTCTTCAGAGGCGACTGACAAACAGCAGTCAGACAATGACAGACTAATCAATAGGTGTCTAAGAGCTGCACTGGGGAATCCATACAAGTGAATTGGTCTCTTGTATATTTAACTCCCGCCTCCCCCTACAGACACGATCGTCGCACAAAAGTAACGACATCAACGAAACCACAAATGATCCTTTGATTCGCATTTTTAACAAAGAGGCAGTTGCTCTGGAGACAAATGCTAAAAGGTCTGTTAAAATAAAATACTTGTGTTTTGAGACATCTGGGATATGTTTTAGTGCAAGTCTGCTGAAGCATGTATCACTGGGGGTTTTGCACCTTGTATAATAAGCACTTGCCCGAGGATATTATTATGTGGTGTGGCTTTGATAAGAAAGCACCCACAGAAGTCCTCCCTCTCTTTCTTCACAATGACTTTGTGGTTTCCCATTTCCCTCTGGAGCCTTCAGCCCACCACAGCCCAACAGCTCATTATCTGTTGGATAACACAGACATCTTGATGGCGTATACTATACTTGGAAAGCAGCCTTCATATGCATGCAAATTCATTTGTGCCATATCATGCAATCCTCGCATTGCATGTTACAGATTACGTGCAGAGAGTGATTTACATTTCCAACATTTCTGACATTTTTTGTTGCTGCTTTTTCATACACTCTCTTCAAACACTTATTGTGCTGCAGATCAGCCAGATGAATAGTGTGGGTGTTAGATTGCCGTACTCTGTGCCATGTAGGTCACAGCAGATATTGCTTACTTTGTCGCTCTCAGGCACAAACACAGTGAATAGGAATAGCAAATTTTTCTTGCAGTTCATCTTGAGGTGTCTCTGCTATGCTGTCATCTAGAACAAAAAGCAGGTGCTATGTGTAGGTTGAACTGGTTTACTGGTAGCTGTTTACCTGCAAAATAAGTTCATCAGTAATTATCTCCTGTCTAATGCTGTTATCTTGATGTCATCACTTTATGTGGCAGAGGTGAAAGAAGACCTATGATGCTCTTTTCCAGCTGTATATTTAAAGTCCTGGCCTCCTCTAGAGTAGTTTTTCATAATTTGCAGTTAAAAAAAGTTCATATTTATTTTATAATGTCCATTCATGCAGGACCACATTTCATCCTCTGCCTGAAATGGACCAATTTGACCCCCCTCTCACCTCTCAAGAACCCACTTTCTTCTGATTGGCTGTTGTCAGGGAGACTGGCAGGAGGCGGAACCTGACTCTCCAACAGGTGACTGTAAACATACAAAGTAACTTAACTTTTCAAACCAGTCCAAACATGTGTGAGCTGCAGGAGAGATATTAACTAATAAATGTAATAGTGGAACATAACAGTGGATTCAGTATTTCAATCACAAGCTGTATATCAAATGTTTTCTTTGTATGCCCATATTATTTGGTGTACATGCGGGAAATGCTCAAAAATGCCAACTTAAGTGGAAAATGCAAACTCATTAGTGGTGGTTTACAGCAGGCTGACATGTGACACCCAAAATCTGCTCTCAACAGAAAACATATTAGTTATGTGTTGTGTTGCAATTTTAGATTCTGTTTCAAATATTCAAATCATGTCTACTGAAGACTACTCACATTTAAACCTGCATTACTCAAATCAGGAAACTAGAGCACCTCACCATGATAATACAAATCCTTTCCTCAAAAACATCCCTTGCCATTAGAAAGCCCTTTTTCTAGTAAGGAGTCTCACTTAGCCTCAAATTGTGCTATATTAAGTGCCACAATGACAGAGTGTTAATATCACAATGTTTTTTTTCCCCTCACAGCTCATTATTATTTCTGTACTGGAAATTAAATGCAATCTGTTCTCCTCCTGTGGGGCCATGTGTCTCTCCCCGCTCTCATCATCTTTGTCTCTGAACCTCAAATGTTAGGTGCAGATAGGCCAATTTCTTTACAGTGAAAAGGAGCATCTGTCCAACAAAGTGTGGAAAATAAAATTAAAATATTTGTGCTGCTAAAATTTTACACTAAATCCACAGTGTGGACATTTTTAAACCTGTTTAGCTCTGTGGCGTAAACATGTAGAAATATTACACACTAATAGATGTTGGGGAGAAAAGGAAAATTAGACTAAATGCATGCTGGGTTAATTTGATCCAGCAAGAAGGACTGGACCCAACATTGTGTTGTTTTTACACCCATCTTGCTGTGTTAAATTAACCCAGGATATAGTTTGTCCAATTTTTGCCCAGTTCTAGGTTAACACTATAGGTCTTGTATTTGTATTTGTGTACTTCTGTGTGAATGTGTTTTTATGTTTCTATGTTACACCTGCCTGCCTGCAAATTTCCCTTAGGGGACAATAAAGTTATTGAATTGAAAAACTGAATTGAAAAACAACTGCACTGGGCAGCATCACTGTATGAAAACCCATGACTCATTATTTGTCAGTAAACCACTACATCTCTGAAAGCACAGGTTCTGTAACACTGAACAAAGAGCAGACTTGGCTTCCACAGGATATCATTTCCTCGTGTGCTTTCAAAGTTGATGCCGATTCAAAGAGCACTGGAGATGTGGAGTGTTTGGACTCACTGACCTGCATTTGCACCTTTGTGTCTGCGACAAAGCATCAAAAAAAGTGCAATGACTGCAGCTCAGTGTGTTGCTGGGAGACTGAACTGTTAATCTCCACCTTGCTTCCATTTAAAACACCAGGAAGACATGGACTCTCCACAATGCACTTTTCAAAAGGTATTTCCTCTGTTTGGTGTATGAGCCTATTCAAGCAGAAGAAAAAAATGCATTAGCAGTTTTCCAAAACAAACTTTAATAGAACACAAGAGCTTTTGGCATTTTAACAAGGACATATTCAGCATTTTAATCACGAGCCATATGCAAAATTTTGTCTGTGTGTATTCATATTAATCAATGTATGAATGAAAATGGTGGAAAATTCACAAAATATCAAAGGTAATGCAGCTAATAAAATGTTAATGACCAGTGGTTTGCTATGCTCTGCAGTGCATGAAATAAATAAATGGAAAGAATTAAGGAGAACTTGAGAACGCGTTCAGTTACTATGGCAACCGTGATGTTCAGAATGGAGTGTTTTGATCAGGCTGAAGTCT
This sequence comes from Pseudochromis fuscus, assembly GCA_900323345.1. NCBI lineage: Eukaryota > Metazoa > Chordata > Actinopteri > Pseudochromidae > Pseudochromis > Pseudochromis fuscus. Next base: position 29,003 of record OOFC01029390.1, on the reverse strand, counting down.
GATTCTCACAGAGATACTGGGACATCACTTCACCTCATGATTTGAAACTTTGTGCAGTATGAACACCCAGCACTGTAAAACATGGAAAAGCAGAATAGGTCCTGTGTAAAAAAAAAAATAAAGACCCATTGCACCTAGATTACATCCAGGTTATCCATGAGGCCTAAAAGGGGGGTGCTGGGTTGATGGAGTGGACACATGTGACACTTTCATGAACACATTCACAAACTGCCTGTTAGCTGAATGAATTCTTTTAGCACCTTCAAGCACAACACCAGCTGTGGAGCTGGGGGATCAACTTCAGACCCGTGATGTCTTCATAGCCGAAGTGTTGCATGATGAGGTTTTGACATTTTTCTATCAGTGAGACTCGGATGTTGTTTACAGCCCTGCAACTTATGCAACCGTCTCTCCAATTAGCAAAGTCAATATCCAGGGAAGACGTTTGGACTGTAATTGCAAATGTTTCTCTTCCAGACACTGATGGCATCTTAAGCTGCATTAGCTGAGCAGAGCTATAATGTGAGGTTGAACAATAACAAGGCACAATACTGGGAGGGAGATGCAAAGCTCCCAGCTCTCTGGCAAATTAGACTAATATATTCATTTACATACATATCAGCAGTGACTGAAGAGAAATGATAGGTGCATATAAGGCTGCACAATAATTAGGGAAATTGTATTTCTTGAGGATGCATTTTGTCAGGTTTGGAGAAAGGCAGGACACAAGTGCAGACAACGGGCTAATGCAAAAAATAAAGATTTAATAACGCAAACAGGAACTAAGGTTGCTGAATAGAGGCAGGGAAAAACAATAGGCTAAAAGTAACAAAACAACAGAGGAAAACAAAGTCCAAATGAAGAGTTAACAAAAGTACAAATCAAAACAGAGTCCATGAAGGAAACTAGTGACACGAGCAGGAAGACAACAGACAAGGAGAAGTGAAAGGCTAAATGCACTGGATAATGTGGAGGTGATTGACAACAGCTGGGGTAGACAATCAAGTGCAGGTGTGACAAGATGAGGGCAGGAAGTAAAACTTAAAGAGACTCAACAAAATAAAACAGGAAATAACAGGACACACACACAAAGACGGACAGAGACACTGGAAGAAACCATCACAGTAAAACCAAGAAACAAACAGTAAATACAAAAAAACTAAAAATACAAGGCATCATGACACATTTATTGGTAAACAAATAAAAGAAATATGCACAGCCCTCATTAATGGTGTAGTGAGGGAAATAGTAAATAATAGTTCGATAATAATAAAAGTAAATGTAAAGCTTAATTGCAGATGTGCCGAATGAGACACTGAATACCAAATGAAGATTGCAACAAAACAGGAACACATTAATCACTAAGAACATGAAAAAATTACATGTTCACAATTATTTGGCAACTTAACCCCTTAAGCCCTGAGCTCTTATTTTGAAATTTCAGCTATAGAAAAATGCCCAACCTTGGGGTTTAAAAGGTTAATTCCAACAATCACTTTTATTGTTGTTCATTCTCAGTTTGTGTAAAATGAGGAATAACCAGTAACAGCTTCTTTTCAATCAGTGGAGTAAAAGTTTCTTGAAGCAGCAACAACCTCCCAGGAGCTGTTCAATGAGGTGTATGAAGGGAGGCCACAGATACCTCAGTGTTTCCTGAGTTTTCTTGTCTCCCCTCTACTACCCTGTTGTTTTTTCTGTGATTTTCAGCACTGATCTCCTCTTCTCTACCCATCATCTTCAACCTTGCTATTCACTCACTCTTCATGTGATTGCTTCGATCAGTGTAGTACCTGATGTGTGATGATGCACACTTTGTTTCTCAAGCTGCCTCGGATAGCTTTGCTAACATCCTTGTGCTCAAGGATCCACCCCAGTGTGGTTTTTTCCTGGTTTTTCTGCCTCCTTGTTGTTCTTCTAACTCTTCAGCGTTTCAAGTTCACTCTCCTCTCCTCGTCTTCTTCATCGTCACCCTCAGAGTGAAGAGAGCAGGAAAATGTGTGGGGAAATAACCGGGTCAGAATAAAATTGTGTAGACAGTGGATTTTCCAATTTATTTTTAATACACACAAGTTTAATAATTAATATGGATCTGAATGTTACTTATTGAGTAAGTTAATGCTGTGGATGTTCTGCACTTTATCTACTGACAACAAACTCCACGAAAAGCTGCAGGGAATTGATACGCTGACAGGTAGTGGATATTATTACATAACACTGTGATTATTATGCAATCACAGTGTTATAAACCCAGAAACATTCATTATTGTTCAGACTAAGTCAACCATATCTTTTGGGTAAAAACAAAAATAAGTAAAGAGTATTATTGCACATGTAAAACTATATTAAATGTAATGCACTGTTAACATGATCAATGAAATATATCTTGGTGTCAGAATATTGATAAGTGAGGAAATTGTACAAATAGTTGGAGGCAGCAGGAGGCATTCAGCAAACTTCTGGGATGTTTTGATTGGGAGAAAAAGATGCTGCTGTTTAAATAAAGTTATTTTGATGACAGGATTGGAGTGGGTAGCACTGTTGCCTCACAGCAGGAAGGTTCTGGGTTTGGATCTGTGTGTGGAGTTTGCATGTTCTCCTTGTGTTTTCTCCAGGAGCTTCCTCCCACAGTCCACAGACGTGCTCGTTAGGTGGGTTGCCCGTGTGAACCCGAGTGCATCCCCCCCAACCTCCACCCTAGGCTGTAACCCGAGTGGTTATAGAAGATGGATGGACGGTGGCTTCTACCAGTTGAATATGTTGCATTATACCAATGTTTACATGTTCCTCAGCTCTCCAAACACACACATCATTTCATGTAAAATTCATATTTCATCATTTTATATATGGGCTGATAATTCACATCCCTGGCCTTGCAATTTCCTTTTTGACGGACAGCAATTTTGAATTTACTAACCTTGAATATCATTAATCGTCCAGTGTAACAATATTCACATTTATCAATAATACATGTGTTGACCTTCTCCCTCTGGATTGAATGTGGAGCAAAAAACACCCACTGAGAGAAAAATTACAATCTTACATTTCTTTCAGTGCTGAGATTTTTCTGCCTCTGAGGACAGAAGTTGTTATACCTGCAGCTGCCTATAATTACACAAGCTCACATGTAAACAGTACTTTGACAAAACAATGGAGTTTGATGGAAAAATTCAATATTGATACTACAGCATGTATGTGTAAGGGTGTCAGTGACCGGGATTACAACACACGCTGTGCTGCACAATGCATCATATAAAAAAAACATGCTGAGGCAGCACTAAAACATGCAACATTTTGCTTTCTGCGTTACATAATTGCCTCCCCGTACACGCTCTGTACTCCCGACAACCACTGCAGTGAAAGAAAGGAAAAGCTTTCATGCTGACGGTAAAAAAAACAAAGACACTGACATTTAGAAGTTTTTAAAATCCTGTATCATTTATTAAGATTAGGCTGAGGGCACTTATCTAATATCTAGTGGAACATCTCTCATGCACCTTTATTTGTTACTATGGACGACCCCTGAATTTAGGGGGAAATTAAATTACCTTCCTCATTGGGCTGAAAAATAATCCTTGATTTAATTAAAGAATGCAATTTTCATCATCTTTGTTCCCTGCTTGTAAGTGGTGACATGGGCCTCAGGCTTTCAGACGACGAGGGAGACTCACTGTCTCAAATTAGGGGAAAGCAAAATAAGCACGAACATTTCTGACTGAAAACAGGAATTAGTGGAATCCTTGTCTCCTTAGTGACCTCTGACCTCTCACATTCTCACTGCAGGTCAGACATCCACTGCTGCTGAAAAATGTTCTCCACATAACTCACAGTAACAAAGTGGATTTCAGGGCTTATATACGGTATGATTGTTATAACAGTACCTATTGATTCATTATTATGGTATCTTGTCAATTTACCACATTTTCCCAAAGCTCCTAATGATGGTTTGCACCTTGCACGTTAGCTGTGTAGCCATCGGTGTGTGTGTGTGAATGAGATGCCTTGTGAAGTGCTTTGGAACCTAGCTAAGGGGATAAAAGCACTACATAAATATACTCCATTTACCATTAACCATAGACTGTATATAGAAATGGACAAAGCAACCTGGCGTCAAATATGAGGCTAATGTGTAAGTGCAAAAAAATTAAATTCTCTCAATGGAGGCGAGATTCTGGCTCCAACTGACTTCAATTTAAGATTTTGAATAATGAAATACTCAGTCATTAATTTTTTTCACAAGTCATTCTGATGTCATTACTTAAAGTTAATTCTTCTTATTAGTGACTTCTTGGTTAATGTGAAAAAAAAGTCATAATTAAGTAAATATCAAGCTTCAAAAAGACAAATATTAATAGGCGTGGTTAGATTGATCAACAAACATGAACTCATACATATTGGTAGCATCCTCAGATTCAAGGGCCAGACCCGCATCTATCTATCTATCTATCTATCCATCTATCTATCTATCTATGGCTACTACCTCATTGTTTAACTGTATCGTTGATCCAGGTGTTACCAAATGATTTCGGGGTTGTGACCTGTAAAAAAAAATACCTGCATGAATGAGTAGAGAGAAGTAATGGATGCAGACATTTGCAAACATCTTTTTGCATTTGCTGATTCAATAAAAGTGAGTAATTTACACAATTCAGAGCTTTTAAGCAGAATCAGTCTGACTGGGGGATACCCAGTAAAACACACTGGATAATAGTCCTAATAGTTACAGGCAGTAGACTCCTTTAATTACACATTAAAAGGCTGTTGAATGACCAAACACCCGCACACACCACACATTCCTCCTGTCATTACCATAATGCAAATGCAAATGAGGAAGGAAGCACGGCATTGTGATTAGCGCACAGAGTGGGCAGAGAGAGGTTTAAGTTAAAATGCCACAGAGGGAGGAGGGAGTTCTGCTTTGACATGTAGTGTGAGGGATTATAACATTTTATTACTGACTTTCAGTCATGAAAGCAGCTGCACAACCTTCTGTAGCCTGATACAAACGTCCAGTTTTGGCCTGTCTCTTTTATTTATTTTTTCCACCATCATCTGAGCTGGATGGAGGGGCTTTCTCCTCTCTTGAAATGACCATGCATGTGCTGTTGCCATGGCTACAAGACCATGTCAGGCAACATGTCATTTGTGGGTGCACGTTGCATTTATGTACTCAGAGCATCACTGGGGTGTTTGTTAGCCTATATCTTGGTCAATTAGCCTGACTGTATTTATGAATTACTTCCTTGTGTCTTTTCACATTCTTGGCTACAGCTTCCTATTCATAGCAAATGACATTTTTATCTTAGACTATAGCACTGAACACTGGCCTGTCACATGATGTTGCTTCTGCAGCCTTTAGCAAAGAGGAAAACCCACACAGATCCAATTGCAATAATTGAAGAGGGAGCTGCATTAACAATATGCAAGTACTGTTGTATGAGTTAATTATTAGTTACTCCAGTGACAGGCTGCACGCAAGGGTTTTCTTTTTTTTATGAAAGTTCCTTTGACATTAACCGTCCAGACAGCAGCAAGGCAAAGTTGCTGGTCTTTCTTTATGCCTTGGTAACATTAGAGGCTTATCCATTTTTATCCTGCAGGCTGCTGATAATCAACAACCTGAAAGCACTTTGTGTGCAAGTCAGCTTAGACGACATTACTGCAGGACTGGTCAGAAGGGTTCAGGTGAAGTTGATTATTGAAGTAAAGGAATAAGTTCAGGCTGCACTGCTTTTATGCTTGTGGGGGAGAACATTTTCTTTCATCTGCTTACTGAAATGAAAAGACCAAGACTGAGCATCAAAGAAGATGAGACGAGATCATAGATAAAAGATGGATGTGATTAAAACCAATGTAAACTACCAAAAACGGCAATACCACAGATGGCCACTAGATGCTGGCTTCAATAGGCTTTCATTCAAAAACTGTAAACTTTATTTATGAAGTTCCGAGTCAATACATTTTTTCACAAGTCATCGTGATGTCATTCAAAACATTTTTTTGATCTTATCAGAGATCTAGTCAGTCTGAAAATAATATCAGGCCTCAAAGAGAGCTACATGTGAGGGTGTGGCTGGTTCACCTGACATGCTCTGTCAGACCATCCCCACTTGTGGTTTCCCAGCTCCGCCCTCTTATCCAAATATGGTCACTTCTGGCTTCGACAACCCAAAATGGTTTTGACCAAAGGCAAAGCCGAAGGCTTCAAGTCCACAAACCAGCAGGGGATGTTGCAGTGGCTACAGCCATCTTTCATAAACAGTCCATGGACAACATGTGCTGTGATTTGGCTGCCTGTTTTCCTATAGTTGTAGACTGATCACTCTGTGCCAGTTTTCAAGTTGATGTGGCTGATAACAATAACATATTAATGTAAAATTAAAGTTCATACAGTTCTACAAATTTTAGTGAATTCTTCTGCTCATTGTAACCTGAGGGGAAAAGCATAATATGTACATAATGCATGTAACATTACTAACATCCTGTTGCTGCATTGTCAAATTAATTTCTTTCCCAAACAACAAGTGTAAATGTAACATTGACACATTTACAGAGTATTGTAGGAGTGGGAGTGGATATCAAACACACAGTCATGTCTATAAATGAACCAGTGTATTTTCCATGGTCACACTGTGAAAACCTCAGACCTGCAATTTGAATACCTTTTCTTAGTGGAGGTGGTACTGTCTGGATGTTATAGAGTAAATAAACACACCCACCTGTAACTGCAGGTCTGGTCTCAGTCTGGTCAGTAAGAGGTCATGACCTTGTTGCTGCCTTGACAACCTTCACTGTTCAGTCACCTCTGTGAAGAGGACTGGACAAACCTGTCCTGGCTCTGAGTGTTGCTATGGTGTGGGAAGAAGTGGATGGCAGCTCAATGTTTTAATTCTCTTTTATTTTCCACTGTAAGAAAATCTCACAATAGCTCGTGTTTGTCAACTGCTTTAAATCCCACTTCACAAATCCTCAAATGGTCAGTCTGAATCTCCTCAGGTCTCTAAATCTGTCATCTGGATCACACAAGTTTTTCCATGTACACTGTCGGGATAATTAGCAGGATATTCATGGCTCTGCTCAGAGCCTGCAGAGGATCCTCTGCTGCTAATGCAGCTGCTGTAATTCAGTGCGAAAAACACTAAAGTGTGATTAAACACATTCAGCATGATTCAATGCAGGATTGGGCATTTTCACTTACAATACATACAATTACTTGACACTTGGTTACATAAAACTTCTCCAGTGTGAGTCACTGCCGTGGCCCGGTGTGGGTCAAGAACAAAACAAAAAGTGGATAAAGCGCACAGTTGATTTCATTCAAGTAATCTAACAAACAAAGTCAGTGATGTCAGTGTGACGTCAGAGAGAGATGTCCGCACACAGGAAGGAGGCACAAACAGAACAGATGAGTTTCATGGTCAATGAATAAAACATTTTGAAATGTATACGGCATTTTAATTTGAAAGGTTCCAGGGTTAAAGATTGTGGCTGTCTGTGAACAATGAAGTCAGTACTCCTGATCCTTATCCCTCTGTTTTCCCCACCTTCAGTGAATCTGTGTGTGTGTGTGTGTGTGTGTGTGTGTGTGTGAGACAGAGGGGGCCTAATCAGAAGGAGAAGCATGAGCGGGCAACAGAAGGGTCGGTATGGATAATGCAATCGACGGAAAAACCACAGTCCCTTTTACGTCAGCAGCAGGGAAGCAGGAGGGACATGAAGAGACTCCACATTCATCAAACATTCATTCAGCACTTCATTCTGCTCCAGAGTAGCAACACACTGTGGAAAACGATGTCAAACACAGTATATGTTGCTGTGCGCAGGTCGGTTCTTTTGTGGAGGGGTTTTGCTGCAAAGTCCTTAAAAATATTGATGCCGAGCAAAATACTGTGAGCTGATTAGAGTTCAGCGTCTTTGTGGCTCTGGTCGTACAAACTGCATTAACCGTGACGTGTCACTTTGAGTCACCTGCAGCAGGAACTCTCCCTGTTCGATCTTTGAGTGTCCTTAAGCAGCAGCTCACCAGAGAACATGTGGACACAGGGACGTTAAGTGGGGACAAAAACAACTATTTAACCATTAGGAGCCCTTATCACATGTGAGATAAAATACTAAAAATAGAGTTAAAAACAACCAATTTCCAAGAATTAAAGACATGGCTGTGGTTGTTCAGTACTGATCTGTGCTGTGCTGAGGTGTGCCTTTCGTGTCTGAAATAGCTCAACTATTGGATGGATTGGACAACCACTACATTTTGCACAGTCGTGTGCTGCACATGAGTCGTGTGAATTTGGGGGATCCTGTGATAATTAGGGCCCGAGCCCTGACCAGGGGCAAGGGCCCTATTGTAATTGTAGCGTTTGTTTTTTCTTTATTATTACGTCTCTTTAAACCTTAATTTGACCCCCCAAACATGCTCAAAAACTCACCAAATAGGGCAGGGACATCAGGACTGGTGAAAAATTTGATAAAATGGAAAAATCAAAC
>OOFC01029390.1:0-20293 GCA_900323345.1 Pseudochromis fuscus | reverse complement strand
CAGACATTAAATGCTCCAGTTTGAATGAATTGTGATCATTTTAATGATCTCTTTTTCATTGCTCCATTATTGTGTTTAAAACCTTATTATATATTAATATATTTCCCAAAGCCAAGACAATAACACTTCTGTATTTTAGTGCACATTAGAGTTAGCATTAGCTTCACAGCTGCTCAGTTGTGTCCTCCTCCCATCTCTGTGATCTGCATTGTTGAGTATATTTTTTTCCTCCTGTTGCTTTTGATCTGCGCCCCAAGAACAACTTATTGAGACTATTTTGGTCACTGCAGCATCTGCTGAACACAACAAGATATGTCAGCTTGAAAAATAATATTCTTTCTTTGTGTGCTTCAGTGCATGTAAGAACAAAGTGAAAGGCAGCACGGGAACAATATGAAGATGGACATCTGGCATATGGGTTTGTAAACAGCTGGAGGAGTGCTATGAGCTATTGCTCAAAAAAAATCAAGCTTGATTCACTGAACACATTAGGAAAAAATAACTGTTATAAACACAGCTTCCAATTGCGGGAGTTGTCCAAACCGCTTACTTTCTGTTTTCATTGAATTTACATATTCATGTGCATTTTAATTTCAAAATAAATGTTGAAAGGAACATTGATTCACTGATTATCTGGAACAAATCAGTTTTTTAAATTCATTATTCTTCTTTGTTACTCATTGTATCTCAATCAGTTGCTTACTTTGTGGTATTTGAATCGACTCAGAGATGAAGGCTTTTCAAAATAATTGTAAGATTATCAGTTTGAATGCGAACAATAACATTCAGGTAACCTCGAGAGCCTGCTTCTTTTTTCAGAGATTGTTTTCAGTCGTCTCGCTCTTCTAATCAGATTCTGTCTATTCACTACACACTCACAGAGGAGTAATATCTGAGTATAATGCCAGCCATGTTTCTGCACACAGGCGTCCCCAGTGGGTTAAAAGAAGCTTCTTCTCTAATCAAGCGTGATAATGTCAGGGTCACTGTACCTGCACATGCAGAGTAAAAATAAAGTCACTGTAGTCTGTCCAGATACTGCAGCTGGTTTCATGCTAATGTCTATGTCGTGCAGCACACACACACACACACACACACACACTGGTGCACCACTGCATGTGTGAAATGCTTTTTCTGTACTCTGAAGAGGAGGTCATGCCAGGTGTGTCCGCTGGAGACACATGCAGCACAACCAGAAGGAGATGAGGGGGAGGAGTGTTGAAGCAGGATGGATTTTATGTCAGCTTGACATAAAACACACACATCACACTCATCCTTAACCCCTGGATGACACAGAACTGTCAGCATTCAGAAATAATATAATCACTTTCAAGATTTTAATATTGAAATCCAAAACGGTTTTATATTGATTAGCAGTATTAGCAGTACTAATGCTACGCTGAGTCCCTCCTGGAAGTCACATCTGTATATTGGATATTAAACAAAACACTAGTTAACATACAGTAAATGTCTCCTGAGGCAAACAGGCAGCAGTGTGCTTGATGAATCTGCCGACACATCATTCTCATTTTATAAATCATTCAGAAGGTGAAATACAAAGCGTGGAAAAAAACACTGATGAATAGTTACATTTAGGTTACCTCAGCAGATGTTCAAAGGTCAGAGGGTGCATCCAGTTCCCAAAGGTGTTGGAAAACCAAAGCGTGACGTGTCCATTTGCTCCGCGTGACCTTTTTGAGAAGATGAAACCTGACATGTGTTTCAGCCTGATCCTCCTGTTGCCTCTGTAGTTCATTCAGGTAATACGCTGACACACAACACCAAAGGGAGGACGATGAAGATTATGAGACCAGATTAAATCCGGTCTCCTAAAATTTATTCCAGTTCTCTGGATCACTAAACAAAAATCTGTTCAGAAAATGGTGACGCATGATAATTGATATTGATCAATGTGTCACTGGAACATCCTCCTGAGACTTTCCTGCCTTGACCAGTTAATCTGTGTTAAAGGAGAACTGTGGTAAACAATCACATAAGAGGAGAGTCACCATAGAAATGGACAGTGCTGAAAACAATTCATCCATCAGTGATTTTTCCATCTTTTTATGCAAGAAGCACTTTAACAATTTAAAGACTCCAGCAGCAATCAGAGACTAAAAAAGCAGATCTGGTGAATGTATACATCCTGTGTATTCAGTACTTTTGAACCACACTTGAATCTAATTGACAAAAGCACCTTTCTCTGTGGTGCTAATGAGGACCTTGTCGCATTGTTTCTCTGAAGAAAAGATCAGCATCTCAACCACAGCACTGATCCCAGACATTATTATTATTCACTAGTTAACTACTAGTTCATGTCTGGAATGAAACAGCTTGAAAAGTGTCCAACTAGTTTAGGTGTCATTTATTTATTTGATGTATTTCCATAGAGTAATAGAGTTATGTGCACGCTTACATTTCATATACAGTTAAATAGCATTTTTGGCTCCCTTGATAACATTCAACGTTTATCATCCATTGCATTTTACAGTTTGATTTGCCCATTGCCTCCTCCTACACTTTATTAATTACCTCAGCTAATGCACAGTCTATTAGAAAATTGTGTCGGCTATAAACAACATGGGGTTATTAAAGAGTATGAATGTAAAATATGCACAGCACAGGACTCTGGCATGATTACTCTCTCTGCAAGGACACACCAGGCTCAGTGCAGCAGGGGTCGGGGGATGATAATAGTTTACCTCCTGGGGGAAGAAAAGAGCGTAGCTCGGTGAGGGTGTGGCGACGGACATGTATCAAAATGCATGTGGACTGTGGTCAGAGCATCGACAGCTGCAGTGCACCGAGGAGACCGACTGTTAACTCATGGGGTTTTCTGTCACTATAGAGCATCAATTCAAACATCTGTACATTAGTAGATGGCTGACAAGTGAAGGTTAAAAACAGCAGGTAGCTCTGACTCAGTTCAATACTTCACACTAATTCTATGCAAAATCTATATTTGTTCAAATATATATGTAAAAACTGTATTTTGAGCGTGCCAGAATCAATTGACTACAAAAGCCACATCCTTTTCATCCTTTGACCTTTAGTGCTCCGTGTGGTCACATGTGCATACATGAGCTTGTTACTTGTTAATCTTTTCTTTAAATAGATCTAGTATCCATTTGTGGCAAAGAGACAACAGTAGCTTTTAAGAAAATGTGGCTGGAGACAGTTCACAGAATTAATTTTGCATTCGCTGAAGACACTGGTGCTCTAGATATTTCTGAGGGTAAAAAGGTTCCCATGATTCATTCAGAAAATATAGAGCAAGCTGGATGAAAGAACGACCACGCTGTGAGTTTAGACAGTTAATTGGGTTCGTTTTCTCCCCATTTCTCAGAACCAGTCGTGTTTCTCTGAGCCGATTCAGACTAAATCCAGTCTCGCTGATGACAACATCCTCATTCCACCTCAGTGAAGAGCAGCAGCTGCTTTGCTCTTAGTAACAGTTATTTCACCCACTGTGATGGGCATTTGACCCTTAGTTACACATGAACAGTCTCTAGGTACGATGAAGGTGTTTAACCTTTCAGCCAAAGGACTTGTATTGTTAGAAAGAGAGCTCTATAAAACAAAAATGAGAGTTTGCTTTTGATTCCTATTTGTGTTGGTTTGTGTGTGACAGAAAAATATACTTGCATGAGTGTGACATCTCTCAAACTGTATGATGTATTTAGGCCACTGTAAGGCAACTGTCCTCCTTTGGTTTGCAACTATGTCCATCCTGTGAACTTGTCACCCCTCTTTCTTAACTTACGTCCTCTGGGTCAGCCTTGGAGAAGCCTCTGGCCCATTGGTGACATTTGCATTTCACACATGTTGTAGACATCTTGTTCTTAGTTACTCGGCCTACATAGATAAATCATCTGCCTTGGTGCCAGACCTATGGATCTGAAGGCTTAGTCATACCAGGAGACAGGCGTGAACCTGGTTGGTCGTGGTTGGTCTATAAGAGTGAGAACCTCTGTACTTGTGGTTGGACTTCCCCAGTGTAATCATTGTGCTTGCATTGACTGTGCATATTGATTGATTAAAAGAAACTTGACTTCTAACTGCCTCATCATTCCAGTGTGGTGATTTTCAACCCACAGCGTGCAACATGTTCTCAACACAAACAGCGACATACACATGGGTTACAAATTAAAGGAAAACATGAATGAATGAATGAATGAATGAGTGGAGAAACACAACAAATGTGGTTCACCTGCACGGTACAGCTGTGTTTAGTGGCATGAATAAAGATCCAGAGTAGGTCGGGATGATTCTGATTTTGGATTAAGGAACACATAGACTGTACAGCGAATGGACGCAGGCAACGTGATGACAACCATTGGTGTGTGGATTTGAACATCATCATGTTGGTTGCTTAGAAGCAGAAGTGATTGAAGGGAGGACTGAGGAGGCGGGTCTATGGGACTCAAGCTCCTGACAATCCAACTAACAATGCCCTAAAATAACCGCTAGCCTTTTTGAAGCCTAGTATCTACTTAATAATATTTTTTTCCCACTTGGACCACCAGGTCACTGATGAGAACTTAACTTTAACTAACTAAACGTTAACTTTAGCTAATGACTTCAGAATGACTTGTGGAAAAAATGTATTGACTGAGTATTTCATGACTGAAAATGACCATTTTTAACTTAAAGTCAGTTGGAGTTTTTTGGAGCCAGCATCAAGTGGCCATTGGTGGTATTGCAATTTTTTGCCCTGGATTTCCCTTTTGAGCCGTGGTTGCTTCGTCCATTTCTACATAGAGTTTAGTCACATTTACACTAGTACCGCATCGCCTTGCCTCACCTCGGTTTTGGCGCATTTACACTGGCAAAAATGTACCTGGCACTTGGTACCTAGTACAACTTTTCGTACCTCCTCTCTTGCGGTTCCAAAAAAGTACCGGGTCAGGTAGGAGCAGGTACTAAAATCTTATTGGTCGGAATTGTCACTGTGTCGTTGCATCATCACTGCGCGGCACATAATCTGCCCCCGCAAACACGCAATTTTTAAATCGTTGGCAAACTGTGCAGATATGTTTCAAACCACAAGAAAAGAAACGGCATCTGTCAGAAATTCAGCCCCTTGGATGCACAACGAGCTGCAAACCTTTCAAAACAAAACAAAAATCGTCTTCTTGTTGTGAAAAACAGCCATAGACCGAGAGTCAAAACAGCAGTTGTTCCTCTGTTGCTTATTTCCACACCTGTGTGTCGCATAGAAGATGACGTCACGAATGATGGGGAGCTACATGGAGGAAAGACTATCAGCAATGAAAAGGCGATGTGAGGAGGTACCAGTGTAAATGTGACTTTAGTAAACTTAACTGACATCTGCATCTGTGGGTCAAACATCAGGACAGAGGGGCAGACATTGTTGTCGATGGAGCACCATCATTGATGATTCTCATCCATTTGTGTGACAACTTTTCCTCAGGTGACTGAGAATGTGAATGCAGGATGTAATCACGCTTCCAGCAAGAATCAAAAGTTACACATAGAGAGATATTACAACATGGTAAAGCAAAAAATGTTTTGCAAAAAACAGGTCCACAGAGAGAAAAGTGAAAAAAGGTGATGTAATAAGATGACTCATCCCCTACCATACTCCTGACAAGTGGCTGGATGCATAGTGCTTAACCCCTACCTAAAGGGATACAAGTGGCTCTGTTCTGCTGTGAGGGATATTTTGATACCACGCTTTTTAGTCCACTCTGTAGATGTAGGGATCACTGCAAACTACAACCATATTACTGTGTGATCACCTTCATCACCATCGTGATTTGAGTGCTCTCCTCCAGGAAGCCAGCGCCTCCATCTATAGTGCACAAGAGGTCACTGATGGTTTGATGAGTGTAAAAATGGAAATCATACACTATGGGAAAGTTTTGGCCAACGTGTTGCAGAGCTCTCCACAACCATCATCAAAACCATAACTGAGGGAATATATTTCAGAAGATTTTTTGTCCATCCCTACAGAAGAGTTCGCACTACAGTTAATGCAAAGATGCCTTGAGGCTGTTCTGGTTGCACGTGGCAGCCTAACACCTCACCTGGACACCTGTATTCCTCTTATGATTTGTCACCAATGTGTAGCTCCCACGTGCCTCTTTATTTTTACCACCTCCACTCTGCACCCTGTCAATCTGTCACAGCCTCAGCTCTCAGCTCAGTGTCAACATCCTGGAGGCAGCCACTTAACATTATGACAAATGTTAACCTACCTTTTTTTTAGATGATGAATAATTCAGCAAAATAGCTTGAACAGCGTTTCATTATGTTGTCACTGACATGAAGTCTTTTCAAAAGTTGTATCAGAAGGAGTAAGACTTTTTAATTTTAGATAACCTATAAAGTGAGCTGAGTTTATAGCTTCATAATGAAGTCATAAAAAGGATATTTTTACAATAAAGATCACCTTTGTTTTGTGATGAGACATATTTCATTGTTTAGCTCGCTGTTTGAATACACCCACCACACTGTATTTGGCACAGCCGACACTTGTCTTCAGCTCTTCAACACCTGAAGAGCCAGATATTTCCCTCAGGGGTTGGCAGAGACCAAAAACAAAATGAACACAGAGTAAATATTAAACTTCAAGCAGGTGGACAGAGACACATCTCCAAATCAAAGCTGATGTTGTTGGCTGTGTAAAGAAGTATCTGTTTGATAATAAGTTTGTCATATGAACATGATGAATATGATTGAATATGATGTTATTTGGTTTATTCACATCTTGTTTCTACTGCCCAAAAGGATCTCCCCAATGAAACCTCCCAATGCTAAAATTTCTGTGGTTTGTAATTATGCTTCAATCTCTAACAGGTGCGCCTTATGGGGGGAAAAGTTAGGACAATTCCAAGGGCCCCTGGCTGACAGGGGTCCCAAAAAATAGGTAAAAATTAAACTATCATTTAGCTACCTGGGTTGTGAAGATTTTTTCGACATCTAGTTATAAAACGATTAAAAACAATCTCTTTGTTTTTTGTAGTAAAAGTTAAATATCCACATTGACTAAAAAGTAAAGCTCCATATTGACCGACCACCCCCTTGTATCTGTATGAAATGGTTTGGCCCTGCCTTAGCGCGTGAGAATGACGGTGCTTCCCGCAGTCAGTAGTTACAGTAGTGCCCATAGTACTAAAATAAAATCCGGTTTTCAAAACAGGATAGAGACAAAGGAGAGAGAAGAGAGGCAAAAGAAAACTGTCAATATGTGAGCCAGTGTTTCTCCAACAAAGGTGGGTAGCTGAACCTGTTAGCTTAATGTCCATAGTGAAATAAGCTAGCTACAGATTAGTGTTAGCCTAAATCTCACTCCTTTTTAACCAACATTTAGTCGGTGTAGGTAAAGGTTTTAATGGGTCAGTTAGGTCCTAGAGATGTGGTAACAACAGCTTCCTTGGGTGATTTTTTTTCATGGGGCCCAGAATTCCCCTGAACTGTAAAACAACACCATCACCACCTATTGATCCCAAGGCCAGTGTGTCCCAGTCTTTATCTTTATCTGTTGCTGCAGAGAAAATACTCAACAAGCAGTTTATCAAACGTCTTATCGTGAAATTTTGCTGGGTGCCAAAATATTCTTATTCACTGCTGAGAAGCGATGAAAATATTGATTAAATGCTTCATGATAAATGACTGTATATGGAGTAAAATTGATCAGCATTCCGCAGCATGCACAATTTCTTTGTTGTTTGCTTTATACAACTGCAATAACAAAAAAAAATCAATGACGTTTTGAAGATAGAGAGTGCTGCAGCTTGACAATGATTTTACACTTGAAATGATAATAATAGAGCATTATAAGTCTGAATGGACGAACTTTTCTGGTTGTCACACCAGTGTCACATGACTCACCAGGTTTGATGAATGAATTCTGCTTTATTGTTTACTTTAAACCTGCAGCTCTTTTCTGTCTTTGTCACCTAATATTGGAAACCAGCAGCAGATTATTTCCCACCTTATCCTGTCCAGTTATTTGTAGTTGGTTCTCTGTGGCACCACAAACAGGACCTGCAAATAATTAAATTGTTACACAGCGCCACCATGTGGCTTTCACACAAACAATTTCTCTCTCTCAGACTTACTTGAAAGTTTATATGTGGAATTCATTTTATATGCATTACATTTGAAATGCATTTGCAAGGTAAAGCACTGCTTTATCTTCTGTGTGATTTGCTGAGTCTGTTAAGCATAGCAGGCAGGCGATTGCAAAGAAAAAGTACTCTGAAGGATCTCTGTAGCACAGTCACGTCATCCAATGGTACAAATACACAGACCATACTCTCAGTACTGGCTGTTTCTGGATTTTACCCCAGGACGCTGAACAGTAGCCTTCAATAGCAACTTATTTTTCTCGATAAGGCCGTGTATGTTTACCCATAGTCTAGGTCATAAAAATGTAAAGAGCAGCTTGGATACTGTAATAGGATCAACGCCCCTCATACTCCTACTCACATCAGCCTTCATTACCACTAGCTTAGAGCAGGATTACTGTGCCTGTAGGCGATGTTTATTTACTGTATGTGCTGATGTATGTAGCCATTTTGCTGACACATACTTCAGGATCACCAGAAAGGCTCGGACTACAAACTTCCTTCTCTTTACCATGAAGTCTGACTCTGCCAGCAAACCTCTCTGTTTCCCCAGATTTATCCAGAAGATGATGAGTTTATTCCTCAAACTTTGGATTGAAATCCAGAAAGCGCTAAACAGCAGTTTGGTGCATGTTGCCATAGACTTTATCTTTAGAAACAGCCAAGACTGCACATAAATTCAATAGTTTTACCACAGAAAACATGGTTACTGCTCATAAATTAAATGTACGTTTTTTTAGCATTTTGTCATATGTAATTTCATTATGGCTTCCCCATTTGTCTGTCTCCCTCCCATCCCTCAGTGTTTGTGAATCCTCTTAGAGGTGGATTATTGGACTAAGATGCCTACACTGTGAGGGAAAGCAACGGAGAGAGAGAGAGAGGGAGGGAAAAAGAGGAAGAGCGAAAAGATGAGCACGAGGTACTCGGAGTGAGAGAAACCAACACAGGAAGAGACACAAAGGAAGAGGAAAATGGAGAGGACCTCCTGGCCCAATAGGAGCCAAGAATGGGGTAGAAGATGGTGTGTAAGTGGGGTGAGTACACTACTTTTTCCACAGGTGAAGCTTTCGCAGTCAGAACAGTCACAATACAAAGGACGATGCTGTATTTTGTCAAGTCATCAGTGCGTGTGTTTCCAGGATTTGGAAAGATGTGAAGTGTTGTAAGACCTGTGAGCACAAGTCAGAAAGACTGTGAGAGCAGCTGTCGTGTGCAAGCTTATGTGTGTGTTTATTGAGTTACTGTAATGTGATAGACTGAGGGGATCACCTTCATGTCCTATTAGTTGTACTGGAACAAAGGCGAAGAGTGGGACTGTGTGTTTTGTGTGCGTCCACCACAGAAAAACAAGGCTCTGTGTGCTGAAAGGCTTCATAAATTGTGTAAAATGCTATTAAAGGTTGATAAAACACTTGCTTTCTCCTCTGTTTGCTCCTTGCAGGGAACACTAGCCGAGCCTCACATGGTGAAGCACATCCTCCTGCGTCCCACGCCTGCTCTCGCTTGCAAAGAAGGGACGGTCTAACATGTTGGCAGCAATGTCTCTCCCGTCCTTAACCAACCCTCCCGGCTGGAGCGTGTGCTCGGCCATCTATATGCTCATGGTGTTGCTCCCAGAGGCCCAAACAGACTACCTGAACACTACTACTACCTTGCGCAATGGTGGGGGTTCCCAGTGCGGGGAATACACAAACCAGGTGAGTGCTGTAAACATCCTGAACACATGCCAGACTGAGACGGGAGTAGTGAAGACTCCAGTGATGTGTGAAGCAGCATCTCAGCTGAGAAATCGAAATACTAAATCACTTCCTGACACATTTGCAGTGCTGTATGTGAATGTAGTGCTCGTTGTCATAAATACAGTGAGACTACTTGATAACTATCCCACTAAATGGTGCTACAAATGCGGAAAAGTCCACATTTTCTTGAATTGTTTGATCTGAGAAATCTAGATATTAGTTCCACTAATGCAAGAATTACTTGACAGTTTTTTAAAACTATAAAATATTGCCAAAACAATCCTGTTTACTGATTTACAACATAACACACAACAACCCAAAAACACAGAATAAACACTATCACAAGATTTGTCCCTCTATTGTGATATCATGTACCTAATTGTAATTGAAATATACTTATGTATTATTTACTTTTTAACTCTTTTAAATCTATAGCTTTTGATAATCAGCACTAAGTTGAGTCTCAGATACTGTGTGTGAAGAACTTCCTGCCTGTACGGGACAAGATTATTTTTTGGGTTACGATACAATACGATACGATACGCTATACTTTATTTATTGTCCACATCGGAAAATCAGTTTTGAACTCGTATGCTGCATACAACATGCCTCCACAATAATAAAACAAACAACATGATTAATTGCACATATTGCACATTCTTAAATATTGCACATACCCTGTGGCAAAAAGCACCATGAAGTAACAGGAACCTGTGGGTAATTTATATATTTTTTTTCATTCAATTAAACAATATTTGTGAACCTGTCATAAAGTTTCTGGTGAAACCCAACAGGTGATGGAGGACGGGATGTGTCGCCTGGTGGCCACGCTGCCTCAGCAGGACGAGCAGAGATGCCCGGATATGTTTCGCTGCACAGACGAGGTTTCCTACTGGCTACATGAGAACGAGGAGAGGAAACAGCAGATTGCCACGCTGAAAGAGACCATCTCCGAGCTGCAGGAGGAACTGAGGAACCACCGGCACCGCATCAAAGTCCTTGAGCTGCAGGTGAGATTCCCATATTGACTTAGCAGACCTGGGTCAACTATCAGCAGCAATCCTTTCAACTGCTTTGAGTATTTGCTTTGGCCTACCTGGAGACTCATGTGACAATGTGACTGTGGGTCTGTTTTATGGGTGGGATTAAGCAGAGACAGAGATTTTGCTGAATATAGCTTCTTCATATTTTCTCTGTTCAAGGCCTTTTTGCTTGAGACAGTTCAGACAAGAAATAAATATTTTAAGAAATAAGCCTTGATGATAGTTTGATTTGGAAACATTTTCTACCAAAAATATGAAAGAAGGAGAATTCCTCTCTATATAATGTCCAGCTAGAACTGTAATGTGGTTCTTGGTCATCAAGCTTCCCTCCAGCATGTCCTTGACCTTAGTCACTAACAGGATTAGCCTCCTACTCTTCCACGTGTTACCTCGTGCATCTCAGGCAGTGAGCTTATACAAACAGAGACTCTCAGCTGGACCGGTCAGTGGCCACGGTTGGAGGGTAGAAGGGGCTCATTTGCTGCAGGGGAAAGGGCTGCAGGGTTGGGAGTTAGCGTTATCCTCTGATCTGGCTTTAAGTTTTACAAGAGGACTTTTTGTCCTGAGAGCATCGGCAGATGTTGCATGTTTGAGTTTTAAGGATGAAGATGGTTTAGGATTATTAAGGTGTCCACTGTGAGGTCAGGGGAGGAGTCAAAGAAACAGTCAAAGAAAACAACTTATATCCTCATTTCCACAATTTCAAATTATTTCTCACACACGTTTTTATGTGCTTGCGTCTGTCTATCTATTCATGTGGTGCCAGAGTGAAGGCAGAAACCACTTGAACATCTCCTTGGAACAGCGGTTTCATGAGTTGGAGCTGCACTACACTGAAGCCACCAGCCTGCTGCACCTACAGGGAACTCTGATCCTAGACCTGCAGGTATATCAGCTTCCTCATGCTCATCAGTGGTACTCCTCAATGCTTTCTTTAATAAAAGCAAAATGTATTTGTTGATTGTTTTCCTGTTGGTCTTCTTGTTTAGAACCAACTCCATAATCTGACACTCCTGGTGGCTAAAGTAAAAAGAAGCCCTGGTTGTCTGATCAACATCGTCCGTCCCAATCCTCTCATGAGTGCTGAAGAGGCCCTGCACTCAGGTATGTGTTTGTTTCCCCAGCAGAGGGCGCCAAACACCCCATTTTGATTTTATCCAACTCATCCAGGTCTCACATATTTTTCCTCCAGACACTCAGCATGTGAGGAACTGTCCCATAGACTGTGCCTCTATCTACTACAATGGAGTGAGGAGATCAGGCCTCTACACTGTGGTGCCATCTCTGGCAGGCATGCCTGTGGAAGTCTATTGTGACATGGACACAGATGGTGGGTCACATACATGTACATGAACATATGGTATTGTACATAATTACTCTGTTAGTTTGATTATTTGTTTGTGAGCAATATTCCAGAAAAGCTATTGCGTGAGATAAGGTATTAACCAAAGAAAAAGTGATTGAAGAATAAATTTTGGACACAGATCACAAGAAGAAAACATGTATGAAAAAATTCTGTGCAGCAAACAGAACAATCCCAGCAGACAAAGCTTATGCCTTCCTCCCTGCAATGCCTCATCTTTGCCTCAGGTGGTGGCTGGACTGTGATCCAGCGCCGAGTCGACGGCTCGGTGAGCTTTGACCGCACCTGGAGGGACTACAGGGATGGATTTGGTGACCTGCACTCCGAGTTCTGGCTGGGCAACGACCACATACACGACCTCAGCACCCAGGGAGAATACAGCCTCCGCATCGACCTGGAGGACTGGAGCAACAAGCACAAACACGCCCTCTACCAGAGCTTCAGGTCGGTGTCCCGCTCACAGACGGTTGACAAATTCATGCACTGACTTGTAGAAAGCTGAATATTTTATAACACACATCTGTATCTCTTACATAATTTATTACTGTTCGATAGTGTTGATGATGAGGAGCATCAGTACCGTCTCCATCTGTCAGGCTTCAGTGGCACCGTGCAGGACTCCTTCAGCTGGTACCATGACAAGCAGGGCTTCAGTACACCAGACAGTGGCAACATCTGTGCTGAGATCTCACATGGCGGCTGGTGGTACAACCAGTGTTTCTATGCCAACCTTAATGGAGTCTACTACAGGGTGAGGATACTCAGATGACCCCATGGTCACACTTTTAAAAACACAACTGTTTACTTCTTGTTTATTTATTTATTTACTTTTTTTTTTTTTTTACAGGGAGGCCACTACACCCCTAAAATGCGAGGACCGCTGGGTCCTGATGGGATCGTTTGGTATTCCTGGAAAGACTCTGATTATTACTCCCTACGCAAAGTCAGCATGATGATGCGACCACGCAGCTTCCGACCCCGTTTGTCACCATGACGATGGTGTGCACACACAAACTGGCATCCCTGTGGAGATGAGACTGCGTGGCCACATGAGCACCGCAGTGCTGATGATGATATGCAGTAATCATTTAACTCTCAGAGCTCAGAGGACAGACTTTATACTGTAGAGTTCCTGGACATTTTTTTCACTCAGTCATGGGAAGTGATCTCTTTCCTAATTTTGTACTTCTTTTTTGTACTTTAGTTTGATACTTTATACACTTGACACACTTTTAGCAACCAAGCCAAACATGCTTAGAAGAGTGAAGTGGCTCTTGGTTTCTACTGAACAGTAACTGTTTACTAAATGCTCTGCATATGATGTGTACTTATTGACTAATTATGATTACTACTACAATTTTTTATGTTTGGAGATCATACATCTATAAATTTACTTGTGTAAAATTTTAATGAAACAAAAAGGGTCTTAATACTATTATTAAAACTAAGTCAGGACATGAGAACATGTAATTAAATTAAATAGAAATAATAACCTCAACTCTGATTTGATAAGTTCTACTGTCTAAAAGAATTGGGTCAGGGAGAGGAGATGTGTTATTTGAGGACAATGTGTACACATGCAAACTGTATGGATTATGCAATAAAGTCTATATCCAATGTGACACAAAGGAGACGTACAGGTGTCATAATGCAGTATACACAACACTATCTGTGGCATCCTGTGTGTTTCAGTTGCTGACATTGGGCTTACTTCACACCAGGGTTTCAAAGACCTTATGGCAGGTGTGTGTCAATACAACAGGAATGTGTTGGTTAGAGGAGCAAGGTTCTTATCAGTTTAAACTCTTAGAAAAATTGAATTTTTTTGTAGACGAGATTATTTTATTGTGAAATAATCTGCGTATCGGGTGCCCTTCACCCTGAAGCACATGTACTTAAAATAACTACCAAACACAAGAATGCTCAGCCTGTCTGTTGGATAAGAAATCCTTGCACAGCTCCTCTGTGAGTGAGGCCTACACATCAGCTGCACCTGATGGCAGCGAGAGCCGAGTGTGGGGTAAAAAGGGCTCTTTGACTTCCTCCACGAGCAGACTACACAAAACACACTGTTATCACACACAAGCTGCCGCCTCATTCTCATTCCCATCCACGTCCATGTAAGAATCTGCACGAGTGAATAAGAGCTTTACTGTGAAGAAACAAGAGTGTGTGGTGTGTTGTACGCTCTGAAGCACACAGGGAAGTACACGGGGTTTCTTTCAGACACATTCACACACAACGAAATCCCGTTGAGTACAAATCATTGTTTAATAAATCAAACAGAATTTTTGCTCCTCTTTGCATGACACTGTATTGCAAATACTTCTATACATAAAATAGTATCTCAATGACAAGAAGCACCTCATAGGTCCAATAGAATATATATATATATATTTATGTATATTTATCAATTTATGTATTAGATGATAAGAAAACAAAAGAGTGAACAAGATTAGAGACTGATTGAAAACTGGGTGTTGAAAAGCAAAAAAAAAAAAAGGAAAAACTTCATACATGACATAATCCATGGCTCTGTTGAAACTCCTCCTATAGTACAAACTGTTACAGTTAATGTTGCTGTTACACCTTCATATCAAACACCATCATCTGGTCAAACAAGGACAAATATTCTTCAGGAGTATGTGGAACTAGTTTGTCTTTGCAGAAACATTATTAATTAACAGACTTTTAGTTTTTATGCACAAAACTACAAATAGTGAATCCCAACTTGTGTACTGTTTATTCCTCATTATGTCTCCTGAAATGTAAACTACAGTGTCATCGTACAGTTTTTTTGTTTTTGGAGGGGGGTGCTGGAACTAAGTTATCTATTTTTCTGAAAGGGGCAAGGCAGGAAGAAGGTGGAGCTTCCTGTTAGCTTTTGAGGAAGTGCAGGATGAAAGCGGGGGGCTGAGCACTGCCAGCAGTGGACACACAGTGGACACACACACACACAGGACACACACTCTGCCTTTGCCAACTCTTCCAAGACTTCTTAAAGGAATGCACCTCTGCTTCTACTAACTACGTTGAACAGTATTTATCGGAGCCACAACAATTCAGATAAACCCACTATCAGCTGAGAGAGAGACAGTAAAGCTTGAATATGCTGTTTAAGCTACATTTAGAAATGAACTCCTGGAGAAAGGCTTTGGTTTTTGGTGCCAGTACATCACTACATCACTGTGCAGGCAGCAGTTTTTTCAGTATCTTTAAGAAAAAAACTGCAGAGTATTGCTTTATAAAATAGTTCAATGTTTGCACCCAAAGCTGCACATAAACTGAACCATGTTGGCGAGACGCTGGGGTTTGACTTAACAATTCACGGCCGCTGCAACTGCAACTTGGATGTTTGCTTCCTGTGTTACAAGCTGTGGACCTTGGACAGAGGAAAGGGCGTATATGTAAATGTTGGGTCATATTCTGCCTCACTGAAAACCACCAGTGTCAAAGCCTTTTCGGCTGCTGCATGATCTGTTCACAAAGTTCTGGACAAGCTGTTGGCATGAGCAGGGAGGAGAAAAAATGAGGTAAGAGTGAGGAAAAAAAAGAGAAGTGAAATTTAAATTAAAGGGAGGGAAAAGAATGCAGGATAAGCAAAAAAAAATGTTTTGGATGTTGAACTGGTTAAACTCTTCTCGTGTTGTAGTGCGAGACCGTCGGCGGCTGCTTTCACATCGTGGTGAACTGACCGTGTGCTTGTCTCAGCTTCGCAGCGATCTGGGGGATCAAGAAGAAGAGGAAGAGCTCGTATGAGAGCGGCCATGTGGTAGTTGAGTATCTGTGCTACTGCTTCTCAGGTAGTGAGGCAACAAAAACTGCTACAGACTCAAATTTACGGAGATAAACGGTCAATAAAACTGACTTACAGTCTCGTAAAATTTGACTTGCTCCTCCAGGTACAACTGCATGACCCTGTTGTAGTCATAGATACGGTTGCTATGGAAGTGGTTCATCTCAGCTGCACCACGAAAAGAAGGGAAACCACGGAGATCAGACAACAATTTATGATGAACTGCTTCAATATCTCTAAGCAGCATGTGTGCAGTACCTTGTAATGCATAAGACATGGTGCTGACACGTTTAGCCATGGTCACTTTGTCCTGAGGGGTAATTTTACTGGTGGCCACCAGCTTGTCGGCCTCTTTCACCTTGTCTATGGCCGCCTGTGAGAATAAAAAAATATACATAACACCACAGGAGTCTTCAGTCAGCTCATGAGCTAGTCATGAGTTCATTCAAATCCTTGTCAGCCCTTTGTAAGTGTACGCAGGACTTATTCATACACACATGCATCCTGTTTAGTCATCTGAACTACATTTGCATAAGTTATACTGTCAATGTAAAATAATTCCAGTTTACATTGTGATTAAGCAGAATATTTTTATCCAACTTGTGGATCAGTCTTTAAATAAATGAGACTTCCCACTGTCGGGAGTTGACGCTCGTACCTTATGGACGCCAATGGTGTCTGGGAAGCATCCAAGGAGACCCTTGTATTCATTGTTGGTCTCCATGAGGAAGTGGAGGTCTTTCTTGGGCTAGATTTGAAGCAAACACATTGAAACAAAGAGGAGATGAATGTGAAAGGCCAAATAGTGAGGCTCTTGTGTGAGTGTCTAAAATTGGAAGAAGTCAACTTCAGGGCAGGAAACAATACAAGAGCCTGACAAGAGAGGACACAGGGAGTCACTGGAGTTTAATTTTAACACGGCAGCTTTATATAATAATCAGACCATGGATTCAAATGATCAGAAAGTAGTTAAAGGGATGAAAAACAGAATAAGAGATAAACCAAAATATTTAACTGATTTTCAATGCATATTGTACCTAATACACTACATTCTTCACTTATCTCTGTGGATAACACAACAGATAAACTGCACTGGTTTGGGTCCTGAGATGAATCCATGTCCAACCATCGTCTTTCTCCAACACTATAATATATCACAGGCATCACTAAACTAAAACCAACAACAATACAGGAGCACTGACAAAAAAAAATGCCTCAAGCAGCACAAGCTTACCAGATGAATCCTCCCTCTGGAAGCTGCTGGGACATTAAAAAAGCCAGGAATCGACTTTATTACACAGCACGACAGAAAAAAAAAAGCTACATTCAAGCAGTAGGTCAAGACAAGACGTAGGAAGTGCTGGAAATAAGTTCGCCCAGGTTCTCTTCCTTTACAGATATAGACTTCGTGCGGATGACGCTGTGTTAGAGAGGTCATTAAAACAGCACGACTGGGACGTAAACACTGGCTGTAAGCAGGAAACCTTCACAGATAAGGTGAGATGCTGTCAACTGGGAATACAAAACGATGCGGTCGTTGAAAGGCACAAAATAAGATTCAAGAGGGGGGTGTTGACACCGAAAAACAAGTGCTGTAAATTCAACACCTCTAATATGGAGATGGTGTGATTTCCTAGGCCTGAGCATTAGTGTTAAGAGTAATAAAGAGGAAACAATACAGGATAAAAAACCTCAATGGCAGTAATATGACAGTGTTTTACAACTGCGGTTACCTGTTCTGCAACCATCTGGGCTATTTCTTCATACGTCTTCCCCGCCGCTGTCATGGCATCAGTCAGGGTGGACTCACCTTCAGCAGAAAAGAGGTTAAATTATGTCATAACATGTTTCTCAACAGCATCAGTGTGTCATTCAGTTACAAAACAGATTTCCACATAACAAACGACTGCACAGCTAACAGCATCTAATTCTGCTCATACCATTATGATTATTACACATGCTGATCACAGCGAGCGTCTACGCTGCACCTGGGAAAATGCCCGAGGCTCTAATGACATATTGTGTACCTTGGTATCCGCTGCTGATGAAGACAGAGGACAGGTTTTGGAAAGCTTTGCCGATTCTCTGGTACTCTTTTGGCAAAGCTGTGGAACAAAGGGAGTAAACACAAAGTTGACAAAATACTCCAGATCATAATGAATGTCTAATGTAAACAGTGGTTACAGCGCGCGGTGAAGGTGCGGCCTGTGTGTGGTAAAACATATATTTAGCCCGAGCGCAGTGTGAACGTACGGCCTGTGCATCTCTTCCAGTGCTCGTTTCCCACTGTGAGGATTTCCTTCACTCCGTCATCCATGGCTTTGGTAAACCTGCTGAACTGCTCACACTTCTGTTCCCTGAGAAAGAGGAACACATGAAGTGAACACTCGGTACACCATTAGCATGCATTAGCACGTACACTGCAGCTGTTTTTCCATTTGCGAAGCTCGACTAAACTCACACTTCTACAGGATCCAGGTCTGGAGCTTCAGGCTCTATTGTAGAAAAGATCATCACTCCGACTGTCTCGTCCTTCTCTGCTTTTCTCTTCCCCATCTTCCAGTCCTGCACCAATCAACCATTCATTATAATTCAACCAGAAGACAATGCAACACTTCAAAGTTGATTTCCGTAACAAATGCACATACTTAAAGATCTCAGAGGGGGGGGAGAAAAACAGTCTACCTTCTCATCCTTGTAGGTGAGGAAGAGCTGAAATACTTCACTGCTGGAAACAACAGGGTGCCGACACATCCTGGTCATCCAGCCCTGCAACCGCTCCATACGCATCTTAATAAACTCCTCCTCAAAACGACCTTTAACCCAAGGAGAAGATTGTTTTTCAACTTACAACTGCAACATGCCGTCCAACATTTATTAGCGGTGTGAGAGTCAACAAACTTACCTGTGACCTGCTTGTCTGGTAAAGAAGGGATGGGGATGGCTGAGCCAAATTTGTCCAGGAGCCTCTCGTACAGCCAATCAAAGTGCTTGTATCTGTGATTGACGGTTCGGTTTGTGGTCTGCAAAGGAAAAATGTGGAGACTGTAGGTTATGTTTACAAGTGGTAAACATTTCATTGTGACTTTGATTAAAGAAAAAAAGAAGATTCGTATTCAGATTAGCTTAGTAGATCCAGCTGATACTTACACTGGCTGTGATTTGGTACTCGATGTAGCTCTTGAGTCCGTACATCTTTGAGCCTTTCTTGGGATCAGCTACCACACAGTCCAGCTGGGTTTCTGGGTAGGACCACACCGGACCAACTTCTCCCAACTGAGCATGAAATGTAAAGATTTACAATCCTGCTACTCTGAATTTCAAGTCACACAGATGTAAAGTCAAGCTGTCACAAAATCTAATAACTTCAAAAAATGACCGAGGCCTGCTGTGTAATAGTACCATATTTTCCGGACTATAAGCCGCTACTTTTTTCTGACTATTCGAACCATGCGGCTTAACCACCAGTGTGGCTCATGTATCGGTGGCACGAAGCTCGTTAGCTTTTCACATGCTAGCAAGCTCCGTGCCGCCGATACATTTAGGCCCAATCTCAATTCTCCCCCTTGGCCCTTCGTCTTCCCCTTGGCCCTACACCTCGCCCCTTCCCCTACGCCTTGGAACAGAGGGCGAAGGCGAAGGGGTACGTTGCCAATCCTTAAAAATGGGACGCCCCTCGCTCCGTCTCATAAATATGACGTCATCTTGTAGCGTCCGTTGCTAAGGACTCCTTTCTGCTCATTTCTGTAGTTAGCAGGTCGTCATGCCTTCAGAAGTGCAACTTGCTGCTGTCTTTTTTGGACGTTATTCGTTCGCCTTTCTTCGTCAAGGCGAAGAATTGTGCGGAGCCGTAAAGAGTTACGATTAGCGATAGCTATATGTCGGACAGCGAAAAAGCTGCCATCGTCGGTAAATGTAGGCTATTTCTAATCATAGCACAGAACAGGTTTTATTTTTTGGATACATTCTTGTGTGCAGAGTACTTACATTTGTGGGGGACTTTTTTCGGTGCCATGCTTCCTTGTTGTTTTGTTAAAAAACACGCCTATCCCTTTGCTCCAAGGGGCGCTGTGAATACGCTCCTTTTGAAGCGTCATGTTCCCCCTTCGCCTTCCCCCTTCCCCTCGCTATTGATGATGATTGGGACAGCCCTCGTCTCTCGTGCACGCGCAAAACCGAGGGGAAGGGCGAAGGCGAAGGGCCAAGGGGGAGAATTGAGATTGGGCCTAAGTGTGTCCGCCAACCACATTATG
>OOFC01029388.1:0-10042 GCA_900323345.1 Pseudochromis fuscus | reverse complement strand
CATTTTCACTTCGAAACAGCATCCTCTCAAATTTCCACATTTGAAGTAAATGTCTTGAGAGAGAATCCAAAGGTTAATCGTGTAAAGGACCATCTGCAGTGCTTTCCTTAGAAAACTTTAGAGGACAACCGAGGACAAGTGTCTGGCCTCACTACTCCATCTCCTGGTGAACATAGTAGTACTTGAACCAGTCTACATGTGGAGACCCCCCACTGACAACAACTTCTGGGATCCCACTGAATCTCATCTGGCATTGATGGCTTTGCCTTGTGCTTTCATGTGATTTCCCAGCATCCTTTGGCCCCAGTGTTCAGTTTCTTAGGAAGTGTCAGGCACCTGATAAGATTACCAGGCATCTCCAAGGCACAACTTTTTTGATTCCTCAAGTGGCTCTCTGTCCCTTTCAGCACAGCAACGGCCCGCAGAGTGACTGAGGGCTTGACTCTTGAACCAAATAGTTACAAGGAGGGGGAAACCTGAGGTCCAGTTGTTCTCCATTGAACAGTAGTTAATAATGGAATTTGGGCAAGTTGTACAGTGTGTTTGCCAGTGACTATGGAGGCGGGGCGGTTAATGTCCAAGACTCTTCCACTGAAAATAAACCTGCATGAGGGAAGAGAGAGAAAGGGAGAGGAGGGAGGGAGGGAGGGAGGAGGAGGAAGGAAAAGAGCCTTTCAACGGGGACAGAAGGGAAAGAGTCTCCGTTTCAATGGAATAAAAACTGCGCAATTTCTTTAAGGACTCCCTGCTCGGATCGCGGCGGACCCGTTCCTCTCCGTGAAATGAAGATCAGTTTTTGGATGATTCGGGTGAATCCGTGCCCATTACAATCCTCGCTGTCTTGGAGGCTTACAACCAGCTTGCGATTTTTATATTAGTATTTATTTTTTTAACCTGATG
The DNA here is from genome assembly GCA_900323345.1 of Pseudochromis fuscus. Classification (NCBI taxonomy): domain Eukaryota; kingdom Metazoa; phylum Chordata; class Actinopteri; family Pseudochromidae; genus Pseudochromis; species Pseudochromis fuscus. Next base: position 9,142 of record OOFC01029388.1, on the reverse strand, counting down.
GGTCTTCAGAGGAGGAAAAGAGCTGTGCAATCACTTAGAAAGGCAATATGACTGTGCAGAGATGCAACATCACTGATGAGTCTATCCGTCATGCCTTGCCCATGGGCGAACACATCCACATTTTCTCAGCCTGGGCTGTGATCTATGCGTGTGCGCGGCTCCCCGTGTCGACGTTTGCACCTTAACGCATTATGGATGTTGAATGGGGGTTTCATGTTTTTTGTTTTTTGGAGGGGAGAGGGTTTTTTAGGGGGCTGCGTCATCCGTGGCTGGGAAAGGAGATGGGCTGCTTTGCAGATTTTCCACTATTACACAGTTTTTTTTAACAGCCGAGAGTCAGCGCGGCACCTCCCCAGCAGATTTTTTTGGATTACACGTAAAAAGGTAAGCATAGTGTGACTCTATCAGACATGCTGGCATGTGAGGCTGTACAGCCCGTGTGTTACCTAATTGTAACAGGGGGAACCAATGAGACTCCATTGAAAACAACCTGAACTACAGTATCCTCTTCCTGTAATAAATCTCAAAGGACACGATGCTTTACTGCAAAAAATACGAGGTGCTACAAGAAAAATCCACGCAGGAGACAATTACAAGTGTGGAAAAGTGAAGATTGTGCAGAGCACTGTGGATCCATACGAACACAGGAGGATATCATTTGGTGTTTTTCCCCCACAAATGGATGATTTGATTGTATAACACAGCACAGTTCTAACTTTACATGAATAAGGGCCGATGAGTTTGGATGGCTGTGTTGCTGCCAGCTGATCACTCAGATTTCTCTCTTAAATTCACATTGAAACTGAAGTTGGTGATGTCATGTTTTCTACGGCAAGGGAAGGAAGAGTTTACGGGAAGGTAGCTGTGGAGTTGGTGATGTCGCAATCGCCGTGTGTTGATCTCATTTATAAATGCACGGAAAAAAGGCGATAGATGGTTTTCCGTGGGATGTGATACGCAACGTGACTGATATTTGGCTCACTGTGGGTTTGACGGAGCAGGGATTTGAATGAAACACAGGCTTGCTGGTGTCGGAGGAAGGAGTGTCGCATTTTCTTTCTGAAATGTCATGTGGTGAAGTTGTGGCGGGTTCTCTACTATTTCCAGGAAGAGCGTTTGAATTTCTTCCCTTGGATTTTTTTTCTGTCTCCACCCCTTCTCCTCGCTGTTCCTGTGTTCCCGGTGTTTGGCCACTAGATGGCGACACAGGACAGTGGATTGGTTTGGTACGCACAGCACACGCCTGTGCCTGTGGAAGTCACAGTTTGTAACTATTTGTTCAGAGTGGCCCCCTCGGCTGTGAGTGGGCTGCACAGGAGTCATCCTAATGTAGGTAGATTTTGTGAATCTTACCTCCACTGCACGTGCAAAGAGCTAGCACGTGTTAGTACTCACATGGAAACACACGTGGCTCCAAATCCACATTATTAGTCGTGTCTCTAAAGAAGGGTTTGTTGTAGTAGTGTGCACACATTGAGAGTGACATTCAGTCATAATGACGTATGCTTGAAGCTATTGAATCATCTATTTTATGACTGTGAGCTTGGTGGACTACGCGTCCCACAATGCAACGCGAAGCGACCTTCGCACCTGCAAATTATTAAAGCTAATTGTGGAATTTGGGACGACAACATCCAGAGGACTGAAAACAAACAAAATATGTGTATGTAAAAATATTTATTTGGATTTTTATTATAATGTAATTATAATGTATAATGTATTTTGTAAAGTTCCAGTGTAAGTCCTTTTACTTCTTGTATCATCTTTGGACGTAAAGAGGCTGAAATTCTGATCTAGATTTTATATAGAAGTATTAGAAATACGTTTGGACATCTCTAGTATTACACAGTATCAGCATTAACACCTCTAACTTCTACTTGTTTACATCAGTTGCCGTGGTGATATTACTTTTTATCTATATATCTATGTATGGTATTTTGAAGAGGTAAATCAATAAACTGTTGAAGAGATTTAATGGTATTATCGTGACCTTCATACTATGAAATTAGTGTTTTTGGTTAGTCAGTCACTACCATAGACTGTTTATACAAATTCTAACGGTCACTACATGTATGGATACTGCTGTTACAAGTTTTCTTTGTAACACGTGTGAAGTGCAAGTGTGTGTGTGTTTTCACCTCTAGATGGCGACACACTCACAATCTAACCAGGATCTGTGTATGTGCTTTATCCTCTCAGTACAGTGGAGGAAACACAGACTCTGAACTCTTAACATGTGTTGTTGTTTTTAATTTGTTGGAATCTGACTTGTAGATAAAACATACTCCAGACATACTTTTGTTGTTTTTTAACTCCACCATCCTTTGCTGTTCACAGAGAAGGGGTGAGGAACATGGCCAATCACTCTCACGCTGTTTTTGAAGAACCGCCAGCGCCTGACTGAAGCCATAGGTGAAATGTCTGGCTACCTACTACTCCTGGCAAGAATGGGCAAAATACATCAACAGCACAGCCTGTCAAGGTGGCCTGCCCAGTGTGGGAATGGAAACGCTCCCACCATCCCTGAGTGATGGTAAGATAGACTTGTAGTATTTCACTTGGTATTCATTTCATAGTATTTTACTCAACAAAAAAAAAATCTGTATATTTTCGTCAAAGACTGTATGCCACTAAGATCTAAAGATATCTCGTGCTAGTTCCCATATTCTTTGTAGCAGGGAGCTGACTTGGTTTTTCTACTATTGACAGCAGACTAATGTGACTGACCTACATATTGACATGTTTTCTCTGCAGGGAAACCATCTGCATCTGGCTGCAAGCACCCACCTGCTCAGGTAAGACTTTTGACCTCATGTCGAGACGTTGACTTGCCTGCACAAAGTCTGCAGTGAAAAATGGAAGTACATCCCATGGCAGATTTGTGCAAGTTAACAAGAGCTACCTCAAAGTACAGTTTGCACATTTTGAAATAAACTAGGTCAGGTTAATTTCATAAATCTAGCTTGGCTTATAGCTGCTAACCAGTCAATCTTTTTCTTGTCAAGAAATTGAATGAAAGTGAATCAAGCCTTTCTCTGTGTTGGAAGGATGTCTCTAAAAACATACATTCATCAAAAACAATAGTGTGTTATTGCACAGCATTGCTTATTGGGATGTTTTCCTCTCCCGTTTGTCTGTTTCTCTGCAGAACAGTGAAATACTTGATGAGCCCAAATGTCGAGAAATACTCGACCAGTTGATATAACATGTTAATGTCAAACTACAGTTTAGAAGCATTTCACTAAGGGCTCTGAGGCAGAGGAGACATGAAGCTCTGCTGATTTCAGATCAAGTGGAAACTTAGTTTGGTTCCATCTCAGCTTTTCTTTCTGCCTCAGCAAAGAAAAACATATTTAGGAGATTTTTTTGTTGTTATCCTTGAAAGGAGTTAAAATGATCTTCCATTAGGATCCATTAGAGAGGAAATCCCAGTCATTTAGCTCTGTATTAGACCATTGTTTTACTCTTTGTCTTTAATATAAGCTGGCACTGAGTGTGTTTGGAGTGTAGCGGTACCTCTGTAACACAGTATGTAGTTCACACAGACTGAGTGTGTGTGTGGCGCCTGAAAGAAGTGGTCTTGGCCACTTTACTGACCCTCACATTTAAAAAGGTTTCTCCTGTTTGTTCTGGCCTGGTGTTCGTTCACTTCAACATTATTAGACATGAACCATAATCATTTGAATGGATTTTTTTTAAATATATATTTTCCGTATTTGTGCTGTGATGGATGCCAAGCTGCCACCCTGCTTCATGCAGTCAGTTGTTTTAGTAACTCTCTCTCCTATACAGGCTCAGTGGTGCTGGATTAATGAAGTTCAAGGTTTTGATGTTGAAAATGTTCCTCTGCTTTTTGTGCATATTAGTCTTTTTCTGCTTGGTAAAAGAGTTTCCACTGCAGCTACTCAATAGATTGGGAGTGTGGCCAAACACACACACACACACACACACACACACACACACACACATTTATTTCTGTTTTACAAATTCAACACCCTTACTAAGGTGTGCAGGCACCTAACCTAACACCAGCCCTGTTTCATTTTCACACACACTCCTTAAACACACTCTGACATACGTCTCTAACACCCCAACACTCTTCTCACTCACTGTTTTGATCTCCCTCTCCGGGACAAAGACACACAGTCTCGCTCACACTGGTGTCTCCCAGGACCCTGCCAAGTCCCACACACCTGGGGTTTTTTGTCACTTAGCCAGCTCAGCTTTATTACATACGTTTACAGCTGGCCATGAATCACATCCATTACACACATGAATGCACATGCAAATATGTGTACAATCCTGCCTTAGACCCAGTAGACGGCCTCCGTTATGCTTGTAGATGGATACACGCGCACATACATATTAAACAAAATCTGGCTGCAAGTTTCTCAGTGGGAGAAGATGTTGCTGAGAAGAAAGGAAGGATTACTGAAAAAATGTAGAGTAAACAGCATTACAGCTTTAAAACCAGAGTGGTGTCATGAATCAGGATTTCATTTGAATTGTGATTTTGATTTTTTTTTTTTATTGCATAAGCTGAGGATGTAAATATGTTGGGGTTTATACATACTAAAAATGATTAATGCTTGCTCATTGCTTTACCCCAGAACTGGGTAAATATTTGACTGACTCCATGCTGAGTTAATTTAACCCAGCGGTGTTAAAACAACAAGATGTTGAGGAAAGACAATAAGATGTTGGGTGTAAACAACAACATGCTGAGTAAAAACAACAAAGTGCCTGGTTAAAAACAATAAATTGCTGAAAGAAAACTAAATATTTGGTAGAAACAATAAAATATGGAGTGATAACATCCCATCATACCTGCTGAATTAACCCAGCATGTAGGTAGTCCAGTATTTACCCAGTTCTGGGTCAAAACAACATTTTTAGCGTGTATGTGGTGACTTTTAATGACATGCTGCAACCACAATTTCAAAGGTTATTTGTTTTGTTTTTTGTAAAAATGTCTTTGTAAGTTCATCAGTCGGGACAGTGAGATAGTTCTGTCTTGTGTATTAACTCAGGATTGTCCATTAGACAAATCTACTGTACCTGATGAGAGGACACACTCACAGATGGAGAGAGTGGTGCTGTACTGCTTATTTTTAAGAAATTCACTTCTGCCTTTGCCAAGCAGTTTTCCCTGTGTTGGTTTGTTTGTTTCTTTAGCAACATTTTGGAAAAGCTCATCAACATATTTTGATGAATTCCTGTTGAGAGGCAGGGTATTACCCAAGGAACAAATGACTGAATTTTGGTTGAATGTTGTGACAAGACAGTTTTTGTTTTGTTTTTTTTTACCACAAGAGGGCAGCAGTGTTCAGCGTGTAGCATCTGTACAGCTGGATGATGCCTTTGCAGAGGTTTGTGCTCCAAGTGATTTCTAGTTTTCATAATATATTTTTGACCAATTTTCCAAAATGATGTTTTAGTATTTCTTATTTGTGTGCTGTGTGTTCAACAGTGTTTGAGTCTGTGTGTGTGTGTGTTATCTATAGTCACAACAGCTTGAGTCCATTATTAAAATACAGAGATAAAAGCCTGGCATGTACCACAAGGTCAGACCTGTAATATGTAGGATAAATATTGTAGGTTGGGACTCGTAGCCAGTTTGCACGACTTTCCTTCCAGTGTTGGTGTGACTCCACAAAGTTGCCTCTAATACTTATAATAAATCTAAAGCCATGATTATGCCACTTAAAGAGACTTGACTTGTAGATCTTGGCAGCACCCTTCACACCAGGGTTTTGATGTTGGCTGATTGTAAGTTAAAAACAATACCATATGCAGCACCTGGGACCAGTTTTGTCAGATGGCTTATTGGGCAGGGATCTAGTCTAAGGTAGATGAGTGGCATATGTTTCAGCAGAGCAGCGCAGAAGGAATTAACAGTAAAAACCACACTCCTGCAGACCTCAGTGCAGGAAATACATCACAAATTGAATTGTTAAGAACACAAATGATAGCACCAGTGTGTCTGAAAAATAATAAAACCTTGAGAAATGAACTGTACTTTTCTGGCTCCCCTGCTACTCTGTCCAGTTTGGATTACTCTGGTCTTGTATAAAAGATGGAGTGACAGTTTGTGAGTGTACAATGCAGTGCTCAGAGCGGGACAGAAAGATCTGTTTTTACCCGTCTGCTTTGTCTTGATCCTCCTCCTCCTGTTCTTTCTTTTAAATACTGCAAGCCATGTGCCATCCACATGTGCCACACACCCCGGGGAGGCAGCACAGGAAAGGCTTTCTGCTTTCATAAGATTCAGCAGTGTTGTAACAGAACATTTCTTTATCCGTGTAATGTTAACTTCAATCTGTTGCATCAGTAATAAAGAAGTGGGAATATTCCATTCATCATATTGATAACTCCCTTCCTGCCTTTGTTCTCTCAGCCTCCCTCTTTCTGCTGCTGTTACCTGATGTTGAGCGTAAAACCAATTTTGCAAGAAACTGTCTGAGACCCTGAGAACCAAGGGCGTGGGATAAAAAGGAAAACATAATGCTTTTCAGTTGAGATGAGAGCAGATTTGTAGGGAGGATATAGAGGGAGATTCAGGAAGAGAGAGGTGGTGAGAGCTGAGTCAGGATGCCCGGGGGTAGGACGGCAGGAAGCAGTGGGTGAGGAGGAGGACAGGAAGGAGAGGGAGGGGGAGAAAGACTCCTCTTCATCGTCGTCCTCCTCCTCCTCCTCCTCCTCCTCTGTCATCATCAGTGGTGTCATTGAGGGAGGAGTGGCGTAGGGAGGAACGGAGGAGAGGTGGAGCTGACATCATCCACTTCCTGGAGGTCTACGAGGGCGTACTGCCACATTCTTCACACTGAAGCTTTTAATGGCCACATTTATGCCATTAAAGGGCTTTTTAATGCTTTTAAACAACAACTGGAAGGGAAAAAAAATCTCATTCAAGAAATGCTGAGTCTATGAAAAACAACTGGTGCTAAAAAAGAATGAACAGAGACAAAGGCAGAGAGAGAGGATGAATTTTAAAGATGTGATGAAACAAAGAGGTGTGAGGAAGGAGAGCTCCTCTGCCTATCTGGTTATATAACTTTGATGTGAAAACAGGGCATCGGGTTTGTGTGTGTGTGTGTGTGTGCGTGCTTGTTCTCATGTGAGCTGTCTTTGTAGGCTGTGGTTGTTTGCGAGTGTGTAGAGGGTGACAGAGTGTGCAGAGAGGAGGATGCCCAACATGCCTCCTGTTCTTCACTCTGCTTGTTGTTTGGCCTGCATTTCCCAACTGTCACAGGCCTCTGCTGGTATGCTGTGTATGTAAGAGGAGTGTGTGTGTGTTGGCACATCCTGCAGTGTGTGCAGAACTCCGTGCTTTAATAGCTATACTAGGAGATTTTTTGCTGTTGATTTGTGCACCTGTGTCTGAGGGCCCACAGTGGTTTTGAAGGCAGTTAGATGGTGTGAGATTAGTGCGAGGTTGTGGTAATTTAAGCAGGTGGAGGGAGTATGAAAGGGATGCACTAGTGTAAAAAAGAAACTGCACAGGGTAGGCAGGGACTTCACTTTTTAATGTGTCACCTCCAAAACAACACAAAACTGTTAGAAAGCAATGCACAAGTAACACTATGAGTAAAGAGAGAGTAAAGCCTGGGTCACACTACAGGAGAACCGGGCCGATTTCAGGTCCGATTTGCCGCCCGATAACATTAAACATGTTTGATATTTAGGATTTAAAATCGGCAGGAAAACGTCTGGAGGAATACGCCGGCTATTGTAGTCTCGCGAGATTCCCGAGGTCCCCTTTTACACTTGACTGGGATGGCGGAAATCTCGCGAGACTATAATAGCTAGCATGCCGCTGGCAGCTATCAAAAGTGCACGTTCGTACTAATGACAGTGAAAAACTCACCAAAAGCTCCCACTGAAGAACAGACAACCCATGTTCACTCCGTCTCGCGAACCTTTTCTTCATCCATGTTTGCTCCTCTTTGCAGTGCAGAGCCTTAAGTGATGTGACATCACGTGAGGTGGTGCGCTGCTCCGTCGGGCACAATAATCTTATTATTATCCTGTAGTGTGTGATTTGCCACAATGTTCGCATCTGGCAGTGTGAGCATGTTTTTAATGAAGATTATCTGTAAAGATTCTCCTTATGTGTGCGATGCATCCTGATCCCAAAATCAGTCAGGATTTTCACACTCCTGCAGTGTGACCCAGGCTTAAACCTAAACACATACCTGACAGTCAATTCTGCTCTTGTAAAAATGTGTCAAAAAAATGACATTTCTGGGACAAATGCATTGATTGATTGTCTCACACCCTGGAGGTAGTGTAGCATAAAGTGTTAAGGCCCAGATGTGCAAAGCCAGCTGTCCCTCATCAGACACCTTTGAGCCAACGTGTGGCTGAACATCACCTGATTTTATCTGTGTGCTGAGGGTTTTCTTTAGGATTTTCTTCATCCACAAGTGAAACACCCAGAAAAGTATGTCTCACATAGAAGAATGGATGAAACTAAAGTGCCGTCACCTGTTGGTTTGTGGACTCGCATTTGAAGCCAGAAGTTGAACAAGACGATGGTTGTTTAGACTCAGAAGTGACCATATTTGGATATGAAGGGAGGATAGTCTGTGGTTACTCAACAGTAAAGTAAAGTCACATTATATTCTGAACATATGAGGAAACTGCCTCATAACAGCTCCAATGTGATCAGCCAGTTCGTACTGTAAACAAAACTGCAGCTAAAACATCAGGACAGTTACAACAAAGGATGTCTTGAGAGTAAACAAGGGTTTCCTGACTTCCTTGTTGTGAAGTTCACGGGCTAAAAGTGGAGTCATTCACAAATAACCCACCACGAAGGGATCATCTTTAATTGGCCTCAGATATGTTTGAATCCATTGTATTGTCCGTTGGGGGAGAAAAACTTTTCTTTTACTTTTTTTTTCACAGAACAACCTAAACTGTAGGCAGTGTACATTGTGTGTTTGAAAAACAGAAACAGGCAGAAGAGAGCAGAAGATGTGAATACTCTGTGTCCAAAAAATTAAATAAAATAAAGTGCTTACACAGGCTTTCGTAGATGGTGGATGTGCATTCCTGTTGAAGAAAGTGTAAATCTCATCAAATCCCAGCTTCTCCCAACTCTCACAAACCAAATCCCTTTCTTGAACAAATCCACTGC